>JAADYF010000066.1:0-50656 GCA_023338175.1 Phytopythium delawarense
AACTGCGAAAGCGACCGCCCGCGTCACCATGTGTGAACTGATTGACCGCCAGTATGCTCAGTACCATGAGTCGGGCTCCCCTTCTGATTAGGATTCGAAATGTCGAATTTCAACAATCCAAAATCACAGCGGACCTAGGCATACAGAGGGATATCGTATCACAATTACGGCAGAACCAGAACGAAAGACAGAAGAGGAGAAAGAAATTTATGCACCAGTTTAGACAACAGCTTCCATCATAGCCACGGCTTCACACTGCTGCTGTCGCTGCTTCTTCTTCCTCTTTGCCTTTGGCGGTGGCGAGGCGAGGTCGCAAAGCAGATCTCGGGTCAACAACCGCCCACCGACCGTCGCTATCTTCCGCACGCGCTTGCGTGGTGTCGGGAGCACCAGCACGTCCTTCTCGATAGCCGGCTTGATGCGAAGCCACGCGGCTATTGCGGTGTCTTTTGGAGCGCCATTGCGGTGGAAGACGCTCACACATTTGTCCAGGATAGGCTGGGACAGAGGGAACAGACCACACCCCTTGAACCCCGCCATGATGTTCTTCTCCATGTTGCTTGACTCCCACGCAGTGCTGGCCATTTTGATCGCTTGCTCCTTCGTGACAGAGTAGTTGCCAGTCTCGCCAATGTAGATCTCCGTGAGGATCCGCAGGCGCGCCTTGAACCCGGCGAAGACGGCCACATCCAGCGGCTGGAGCAGGTGGGTTGCATTCGAGGGCAAAAGAACGATCAAGATGCCGAGCATCTGAGCCCCGGCGACGACATCGAGGGAGTAATGCGACGAGCAGCCGTCGATCATCAGCAGCAGTGGGCGCGGGACATCCAGAGGCACGCTTGCCGAGAAGAAGTGGAGCCACTTGACGAAGAGCGAGCTGTTCATGAATCCGGTGGGTGTCGTTGTCACTGCAGCCCCTGAAACTGCGCACCCATCCAGAACGCCGAGTCGGACAGTGACGCCGGGCAGGATAAAGAGCAGCGGCACCAAGAACCCGGCGGCGCTTCCGCACGCGACCACCGTAAGGTGGAAGCTGGTTGACACATCTTGATGCCAGACGTTCCTGGAGCCCCGAGCCGCGACGACGCGCTTAGAACCCTTGCTGGTCTGAAAGGCGGTCTTGTCCATGTTGAACACTCGCGTAGCGTCCATTTTGTACTCGACCAACACTTTCGCTAGTGCGTTGAACAAGCGCCGAGTGTCCTCTCCCGTCACGCTGTCGCGTGCCTTGGTCACCGCCTCAGAGGTCCTTGGTGCAAGCATCGGGTGCCGCTCCATGAACCGACGATACCAGCCGCCTCCGACGGTCTGGCCTGTTGTCTGCGCACTGATGATGCCGGCCATGTAGATGATCTCGTGTCGTCGGGCTGGGTGGCCGACGTGCTGACGTCCGATGACCTAGTCGACCAGATGAACTTCGGCCTCAGGAGTCAGACGAGGCGACAGCCCACGGCGACGCGGCGTACGGACGATCCCGAGTTTACCATGAGCAACCCACTTCATCAGCGTGCGGTAAGGTATCTTGGTGTCGAGATTGACAGCTCGCCCCTTTTCACAATCCAGCAGGCGCTTGACGGCAGCGATGAGCTCATCGTTCGAGTAGTCGAGAACCAATGGTGTGGGTGTGCTTGGCGCGGTGAAGAGTTATTGGGCTGTTGCAGCGAATTGACGGGAAAACGATGGAGCCAAACACCCATTTGAACAGGTTTCACTGGCTGCAAAAGCGACTCAGCTTTATAGCCAATCGCATTTCAGTATCAAACATATGTAACAGTGATTGGCTCAAATTCATCGTGCACGTATCTGGTCAAGTGCACGAAACTGGCAAAACCCCTTATCGGGCCACCATTGTTCTCGAACCAGATCAACTCAATTTTGAATCGCATTGACGTTCGCGCCTCGTCGCCGCAGAACCTGTCATTTTGTCGTCAATCTGTATATCCTTCATGAATGCATAATGTTTTTTATTCATTCGCAAAGAGGTAGGTGGCCTAACAGTCCATCTGATAGTCACTCCGAATCTGGTTTCACAAGTCGCTCCTATTTCTATTACACGAACTCAGACAAAAGGAGTCTTAGCACGAAAAAAACGGGAACAAACGTTTGATTGGGTCTAGAAACCGAATTGGGGGGATCCAGGAGTTTACCACCACTCTGTGGCGTCCGTTACTATCACTCTGTGCCGTTTTTTTAAGTACCATCACTCTCCGAGGCGTCTTTTCACCACCACTCTAGGACGTTTTTTTTTACCATCACTCGTTGATCGCGGGAGTTCTGGACGCCCCCTGCCGGAATTCATTCTCGAAACCATCGGACGCGGCGCAAGCACGACCACGACCAAGGCCAAGACCAAGACCAAATCCAGCAGCATCATCATGGGTCGCTCGCGCTCCTCCCGTCCCGCCCCCGCTCGCCGCGCACCCGCGCCGGCGCAGCCCCGCCGCCCGGCCCCGGCCCCGGCCCGCACGCAGGCGGCGCCCCCTCCGGCGCCGCAGCAGTCGAGCGGCGGCGGCATGATGAGCGGCCTCATGGGCACGGTCGCACAGGGCATGGCCTTCGGCACGGGCAGCGCCATCGCGCACCGCGCGGTCGGCGCCGTGGCCAACTCGTTCTCGGGGTCGGACGCCCCGCAGGAGGCCGCGCCGGCCATGGAGGCCCCGCAGCCGGTGCAGCAGCAGCAGAACCTCTGCGGCAACGACCAGCGCGCCTTCCTCGAGTGCCTCAACACGAACTCGAACGACATTGCCGCCTGCCAGTTCTACCTGGACCAGTACAAGCAGTGCCAGACGGCAAGCTCGTTCGTGTAAAGCGCGTGCGCGCGTCACGCAGTTGAAGTGGAGCGTCGGACGCGTCGGAAGGAGCTGCGAGTGCCCATCTCGCGGCCTCGGCTGTTTATGGCATGCGCACGAGCTGGTCGAAGCCCACCGGAGCGTTCGGTCTCTAGTTGCTCTTTGGCTGTAGAGACCGCCTGGCTGGGGGAATAGAAGTTTGGCAGGGCACGCTCTCACCTCTCTAAAATGTAAAAAACACGATATTTTTGGCCCCGCTGGTCGCTGGTCGTTGGGCGGTGGATTGGTCCTGGAGGTGAACAGCGGAGCGTGACGGTGAGCAAGAGGGAGGGACTGGAACAGGCTCGGCGCATTAATAGTCGCTCGAAGCGGTGCAACGGCGGAAGAACTCGCGGCAATGTTGCGATGCGCCATCAACATCCTCAACGACAACGAGCAATGCGCATCGCCACGGTTGCGTGCAGTGCACGGTAAATGCGTTGGTTAGGACGTCCCTCCCCTTCCGAGTGCTACCCGAGCTGTGGCGGTAGGGTCAACCACGGACTCGTGCGATGCACCAGCTCAATCATACGACGCCACCACCTCGTCGGACAATCGGCATGAGCATGCGCTCGGAAGGACAGCTCGCTCATTCCTTCCCAAGTGACGCTCAAGGGAGACAGCGAGAGCTGTAACAAGGCACGGCCCCAACTCATCTCACCACGAGCCTCCGACTGCAGTGACGGGTTCGCTCACCCGCCCCCAGTAGTCGCCTTGAGCCCCATCGCAGTCACATATGGACGTTGCAGCTCGCTCGCTACACTGGTGAACAGGCACCACAGACGCCTCATGGACAGGTCCTCTGAATGCGCTGTCGCCTGCTTGTTCTCACCAGCGAGACCCTCCACCGCCAATCCAGATCAAGGTGACATGCACGATCACAGCAAGAAGTGAAGCATTGTCAGTTTCTCGCCAACACCTGTCACTCCATCGCATCGCTGCATAAGCCCCCACTCCACCCTCCGCCCTTCGCACAGCATGCACGACCCGCCACTCGTTCCCTCACCGCAATTCAGGACTGGCCAAGCAGCGGTCCCTCGCCTCGTGCGCGATAAAAGCGGCACCGCCCAAGCCCATTGACTCCCGCCAGCAGCTCCGAGCCTCGGCCTCCGCATCTTGGTCTCCGCCACCAGCAACTCGGGTCGGGGGCACGCTTCCAAGAAGATGCAGCAGCGGATCTGCTCGTTGAATCTTCGTGCCCATCCCTCTTCCTTGAACAACGTCCAACTATTATGTCCGTGGCTGCTTGTCAAGCGGGTCGCGAGCCGCGGAGAACCCGCCTGGACTGCTGCCGCTGCGCGTCTCCCCCCCGCTGGCACCATCACTGGGCATGGCGCCAGTCGAGAGTGACAGGACGCGGCGAGGCGTCCGCACGGAACCCTCGCGAGCGATTCCTCGCGGGGCTCGCGCTCCGCCGCGGGCTTCAACCCCCCGGGAAGGAAGGACCGACCATCCGGCCGGGCTCACCTTTCTTCGCCATCACATGACGGACGGGTTTCCCCTACGCAATCCGAGGGACCATCACTCTTCCAGGCCTGCTTCGCTCTCTCCTCCCAGCCCCCCTTTCGCGGTGGGGTTTTCAGCCAATCACCGACGCCTGTTTTACCAGAAAAACCTCGCGATCCGCCGGATTTTGCACCTCGGTTTCACTCGTGGATTGTATGCGCCATAGCGGGGAGAAGGCGGAAAAAGGCCGCGGCGAACGCGTGTGCTCCACTCGTTTCGCCCTCTTTTCTTTGTTTGGTGGGCGGCGCGCTTCCCTTGCGCCATTTCTCCTTTTGGATACTACCTGAAGGGAAAAAGGCCGCCAAGCCGCCGCCACTAAGGAATCCGAGCGCAAGCCCCCAGTCCCCCCGCCCGCCGCCGCCCTTCGACCTCGCGTCGAGAGCACCCCAGCAGCAGCAACCATGGTGAACTTCACGGTCGACCAGATGCGCGAGATCATGGACTACACGAAGAACATTCGTAACATGTCCGTGATCGCCCACGTCGACCACGGTAAGTCGACGCTCACGGACTCGCTCGTGTCCAAGGCCGGTATCATCTCGGCCAAGCACGCCGGCGAGGCCCGCTTCACGGACACGCGCGCCGACGAGCAGGAGCGCTGCATCACGATCAAGTCGACGGGTATCTCGATGTTCTTCGAGTACGACATGGACGTCGGTGAGCAGGCGACCGCCGCCGCCATCGCCAAGGAGACGGCTGAGGAGGCCGCCGAGGCTGCCGCCGCCGCCGAGTCGTCGGAGGTTGTCATCTCGAAGAACTCGTACCTGATCAACCTGATCGACTCGCCTGGTCACGTCGACTTCTCGTCGGAGGTGACGGCCGCTCTGCGTGTGACGGACGGTGCCCTCGTGGTCGTGGACTGCATTGAGGGCGTCTGCGTGCAGACGGAGACTGTGCTGCGCCAGGCCATCGGTGAGCGTGTCAAGCCGGTGCTCATGGTGAACAAGGTCGACCGTGCCCTGCTCGAGCTGCACCTGGAGCCGGAGGACTGCTACCAGTCGTTCTCCCGTGCCATTGAGACGGTCAACGTCGTGATTGCCACGTACTTCGACGAGAAGCTCGGCGACGTGCAGGTGTACCCGGACCGCGGAACGGTTGCGTTCGGCTCGGGTCTGCACCAGTGGGGTTTCACCCTGAAGAAGTTCGCTCGCCTCTACTCGAAGAAGTTCGGCATTGAGGAATCGAAGATGATGCAGAAGCTGTGGGGCGACTGGTACTTCGACGCCGACAACAAGAAGTGGACGTCCAAGAACAACGCCGGCAACACGCTGAAGCGTGCTTTCTGCCAGTTCATCATGGACCCCATCATCAAGATGTTCGACGCCATCATGAACGACAAGAAGCAGAAGTTCGAGAAGATGATGAAGGCTGTGGGCGTGGAGCTCAAGTCGGACGAGAAGGAGTTGTCGGGCAAGCCGCTGCTGAAGCGCGTCATGCAGCGCTGGCTGCCGGCCGCCGACGCCGTCCTTGAGATGATCGTCGTGCACCTGCCGTCGCCCGTGACGGCCCAGAAGTACCGTGTGGACACTCTGTACGACGGTCCCCTGGATGACGAGTGCGCCAACGCCATCCGCAAGTGCGACGTGAACGGTCCCCTCGTTATGTATGTGTCGAAGATGGTGCCGACATCGGACAAGGGCCGCTTCTACGCGTTCGGCCGTGTGTTCGCGGGCAAGATCGCGACGGGCCAGAAGGTGCGTCTCCTCGGCCCCAACTACGTGCCGGGCAAGAAGACGGACCTGTGGGTGAAGAACATCCAGCGTACGGTCATCATGATGGGCCGCTACGTGGAGCAGACCCCGGACATTCCGGCCGGTAACACGTGCGGTCTCGTCGGTGTGGACCAGTACCTGCTGAAGTCGGGCACGATCACCACGTCGGAGTCGGGCCACACGATCCGTACCATGAAGTTCTCGGTGTCGCCCGTTGTGCGTGTCGCCGTGGAGCCCAAGACCGCGTCGGACCTCCCCAAGCTTGTGGAGGGCATGAAGCGTCTTGCCAAGTCGGACCCCATGGTTCTGTGTTACACCGAGGAGTCGGGCGAGCACATCATTGCCGGTGCCGGTGAGCTCCACCTGGAGATTTGCCTGAAGGACCTGCAGGAGGAGTTCATGGGCACGGAGGTCAAGATCTCGGAGCCCGTTGTGACGTACCGTGAGACGGTCACGACCGACTCGGAGAAGACGTGCCTGTCGAAGTCGCCGAACAAGCACAACCGTCTTTTCTGCAACGCCGGCCCGCTTGGCGACGAGCTGACGGACGAGATCGAGGAGGGCAAGGCCGAGGTCGAGCCCCGCCACGACCAGAAGCTCCGCGCTCGTTACCTTGCGGACAACCACGGCTGGGACGTGACGGACGCCCGTAAGATCTGGGGCTACGGCCCGGACGGCAACGGAGCCAACCTGTTTGTGGACCAGACCAAGGGTGTGTCGTACCTGAACGAGATCAAGGAGTCGGTGCTTGGCGGCTTCAACTGGGCCACCAAGGACGGTGTGCTCTGCGAGGAGGTTGTGCGCGGCATGCGCGTGAACCTGCTCGACGTGGTGCTCCACGCCGATGCGATCCATCGCGGTATGGGCCAGATCCTGCCGACGACGCGCCGTGTTGTGTACGCGTGCCAGCTGACGTCGGGCCCGGCCCTCATGGAGCCGGTGTTCCTTGCGGACATCCAGGTGCCGCAGGACGCCGTTGGCGGTTGCTACGGTGTGCTGACGCGCCGTCGTGGCCACGTGTTCGCCGAGGAGCAGCGCCCGGGTACCCCGATGATGCAGCTGAAGGCGTACCTGCCCGTGAACGAGTCGTTCGGCTTCACGGCTGACCTTCGCCAGAGCACGGGTGGCAAGGCGTTCCCGCAGTGCGTGTTCAACCACTACCAGGTTGTTGCCGGTGACGCGCTCGACACCAACTCGATGTCGGGCAAGCTTGTGACGGGCGTGCGCGTGCGCAAGGGCCTGGCGCCGGAGGTGCCTCCCCTCGACCGCTTCTACGACCGTCTCTAAGCTGGCGGATCGGACTGATGAGAGTGTGTACTTTGGTCGTTTGCTGTACGATTGGCCCCCTCTCGTAGTTCGCCTCCCTTGGCTGGGGATCGTCGGGCGGAGGAGGTGAGTGTCTCCTCTCCTCCGCGCGAGCTAAACCGTTCTTAACAAGACGCGAGCATCGCATTTATACGCTTGGTCTGTGGGCATTCGCATCTCAGCTTGGTGGTCCGTTCATGTGGTCGCTTTCGCCTGGGCAGGATGCCGGAAGCCGTCGCATCGGGACTGGGAGGAGCGTTCGACATTTGCCGCGACGATGCACGACGACATGACGCCGAGGTGATCACCATCACGGCGCCGCCAGACATGTCCAACGCGTCGTCAGAGCAGGTCGCTCGCGTGTTGAAGCGGACCAAGTGGGTAAACACTGCGTGCCACCAGTCAGTTGGATTTTTTCTCCATGTTTCTGTCCGCACTAACTTAACTAAGTTTCTCACATTTGCGAATTCACAGAAACTACTGATACAAAACACGTTTTTGACAGTTGTGGGTGCGCCAAGCGACTGCGCGACCACTTTTTCGCACCTGGTAGCAACCAACATTCCGCCACCTTCGCCTGCAGATCCGTGACCACCTCGGCAGTCTCTCACTCCTCCATTCGCCTCACCTCGAGCACCCGCGGAGCCCTCGCCCCTCTCCCTATCGGGTGAACATGCGCTCGTACGACGACCAGTCGGGCCGCGCGGTCTGGAGGGCGGCGCGGCGCGGGGACTTCGGCAAGCTGCGCGCGCTCCTGAGCACCGCCAGCGACCCGCGCGCGCTCGCCAACTACTTCCACCCGACGGCGGGCGTGACGCCGCTCATGGCGGCCGCGCGCAAGCGGTCGGGCGGCCCGGCCGTGCAGGCGCTGATCGAGTACGGCGCCGAGCTGGACCTCGTGGACCAGACCAAGCACCGGAACACGGCGCTGCACTACGCCGCGTACGCCAACCGCGTGACCCAGGTGGACTTCCTGCTGCACGCCGGCGCGAGTCCGCTGGTGCTCAACCGCAGCGGCCACTCGGCGCTGGACGTGGCGCGGCTGCGCGGGAGGAAGGAGGCAGCCGCGGCGCTCACGGCGGCGCTCAGCATCCACAGCGGCTGGCTGTACGTGCGCTCGCAGGCCATCCTGCCCATCTGGAGGCGGCGCTGGTGCGCTATGGTCACGTGCAACGCCGACCGGTCGGTGAGGGAGCTGTGCGTGTTCCAGGACCCGAGCGCGGCGCACCCGGAGTACATTCTGCAGGTGGACCAGCCGGTGGAGGCGCTGCTGTACTCCGCGTCCGCCAACGGGGACTCGCTCTGGATGGACCGCGCCAACGCCTTCAAGCTGAGCAAACCCGTTATCTACCAGCGCGTTCGCCGCCACCGGTACCGTCGAGACCCTGTGACCGGCCGCACCCAGGGCTACGGCACGACCAGCTCGTCGGACTACGTGTTCGCCGCGGACTCGGAGACGGACAGGGAGGCGTGGATGCAGGTGATGGAGGGACGCCCCATCGAGCTGTTCCCACTCCCGAGGCCGCACCCGTCGGAGGTCGCGCTGACGGTGACCGTCTTCCCGGTCACCGATGTGGAACTG
This sequence comes from Phytopythium delawarense, assembly GCA_023338175.1. NCBI lineage: Eukaryota > Oomycota > Peronosporomycetes > Pythiales > Pythiaceae > Phytopythium > Phytopythium delawarense. Next base: position 8,934 of record JAADYF010000066.1, read on the forward strand.
TCAAGCGAGAGCCCGCGAGTGCGGTCGGCGACGTTCTCTGCCGAACCCGAGCAATCTGCGAGCTTCAGCGAGGTGTCCGTGGAGATGGTCGGGTCCTCGGCGCCTGGCTTGAGCTCCAAGCTGTCGTCGCAGTCGCTGGAGAGCCCTCCCTTCCGCGAGCTATCACTGCGCGCTTCTGCCCCGACATTCGTCGACAACGAAGCCGAGCTGTTCCCGCTACCGACGAGCTTGGGTCGCTCCAGCTCGTTCGAAGCCAGCGCGGAAGCACCAAGAGAGCAGAGGTCATCGTCATCCACGGACTACGCGCAGCCTGGGACGCTGTCGGCGAGGGACTGCGTCGTGTGCATGGACGCCCCGCGCGACGCCATCTGCGTCCCGTGCGGCCACATCGCGGGCTGCTTCTCCTGCCTGCGCACCATCGTCCAGGCGTCCGCCGAGTGCCCGATCTGCCGCGCCCACGTGGACACGGTCGTCCGCGTCTACGAGTGCTGAGCGGTGCCGTCAAATTTATAGTGTCGTTTCGATCCGACCGTCTCCAACAAGGCCCTTGTTTCACTGTCCGAAAACCGGTCGCATGCCTGCATTGCTCGTGGCTGGGATCTCCTGTGGGCACCTCGACGTGTCGCCGCCGTCGATAATGCGCTGGCGGACGGACTGACACTGACATCTCACCGCCAGCAGGTTCGCTTTGAGCGGCTTGGGCATTGGTCCAGCACTCAAATCTCGATGGGTTCAGACCATCATGAAGCGCCTGGGCGAGTGATGCGCAGCCACATGCGACCTGGCGACGTTTCGAGTTTGAAGATGCCATTTTGCGGCAGAAAAGTGCGTATGGCGTCGCTGATTGGCCACTAGTTGACATTAGATTTCACTCCGCCAATCAAATCGCGTTCTTGCCAAGATTCACTTTTTGAGCTGATGAGTCTTTGCCGCGGTGTCTGCCCGCACGAGGCAGGACTCAACTTCAAAATGCCGCTTCCCCATACTTTAATCAAGTAAAATGCACCAAACGGCGTCGGCACTTCCATCACACGCGTGTCCGACACCAGACGCGCATGAATGCCGATCTCTCCACGACTAGCCGAGCTGCCCCCTGCTCCTGTCGGGGAATCCATGAGGAGCCGGCTCTAGCCCCCATGATCACCCATGGCCACCCGCCTCTCGCTGGATTGAGGAGGTGCAGGTGTCATCGAGATCGCGCAGGGCACAAGGAGGCAAAGCTAGAAGGGCTATATGAGACCAGACCAAACAGAAGTATCACTAACCCGTTTTTGAGGTTTTTCATAACGGGCGTTCAAAGTTAAAAGAAGGTTTTGAGCTTGCTCTTTGTCGAGTCGAGAAAAACAAAACTTACGTAGTATCACCCAACTCAACTGAAATATTACCAACAATGGCAGTAAAGAGCATAGTATTTTCAACGCCTTAATCGACGAACAGTTTGTGAAACTTGACAAATCTGTAAATCTGAATGACTTGACCACAAGCAAACGAGTGCATCCTGAAGCGACAAATGTCGTGCTCAAAGGTGAGATGGCACCTGTAATGACTGGAAGAAACTGCCAATCAACAGTATCATCACGTCCATCGTCTTCCAGAGCAACAATTCATAGCGGTACATGTAAGTTCCAGACACTCCGTGAGGATTACTTAAGAATTGTATGAGATATAGTCAGACAAAGATGTCGAAGATGCTCATTAGTGATACTTTGGTTTGGTTCGGTGCCTTGTTTGTGATACATTCGTGCAGACTGTGATTTTACATGTAGGGGCAAAACTGCCGATATGAATGGGTTTGGAGAGGAAATAGCGTGATTAAGCGTCGAATTCGGAAAGAGCAAGCCTTCTTATGTATAAATTTCTGTTTACCTGAAATTTGGAAATTTATTTTTCATCCATGTTCATCAACATTGAACTGGACTAGCGCCTTCAAAAAATTGAATTTTGGCGCGCTTGATGGCTCATATTGAAGCCAAGATACTGAAGAAAACGGTGGGTGTGCGTGGTTTAATAACCTCAAAAACGCTGTAGTGATATTTCTGTTTGGTCTGGTCTCATATGTAGTTCGTTCGTGCCTCTAATTCACTTTTCCATTATCCCAGAACAGTTCCGACACCCTTCGCGTATTTCTCCCGTTGTGTTTAGTCGGATGCACACGTCGCAGGCGGCGCGTCTACGACTCATCCGCTGCCGCCGCCTTACCACCGCGGCGCTCACTTGATCATTCCCTTCGACCGACACAAGACAACAGCCAACCAGCCTCCTCCTCCTCCTTCCCGTCCATGCTGAGTCTTCAGCAGTCGGCGCTCGTCTACGGCTGGCGGGCGGACGCGTCGCCGGCCAAGCGCCGCCTCCCCGCTGACCCGATGGACCTGTGGCGCGCGTGCGCCGCTGGCGACGTGCTGCTCGCCCGCTCGCTGCTCAAGGCGCACCCGGCGCTGGCCTCCAGCTTCGACTTGCCGCACCCAACCAAGGGAACGACGCCGCTCATGGCCGCGGCCAAGGACCGCGCGGGCGCCGAGGCCGTGCGGCTGCTGCTCGAGCTCGGCGCCGACGTGCGCGCAGTCGACGCCCAGACGCGCAGCACGGCGCTGCACTGCGCGGCGCAGAGCCCCGACGCGCTGTCTGCCGAGCTGCTGCTCGCCGCCGGCGCCGACGTGTACGCGCTGGACGCGGCCGGGCTCATGCCCATCGACGTGGCGCGGAGAAGCGGCCGGGCCGACGCCGCCAGGGCTATCGCGACACACATGCAGGTGCACGCCGGCTGGCTGAGCGTGCAGTGGGGCAACGCCGCCGATTGGAGGCGGTGGTGGGGCGTGCTGGCCGCCACTAGCACCGACGGAGCGAACTCGGAGCTCTGCTTGTTCCGCTCGCCGGCGGACGTGCGACCGCATGCGGTGGTGCTCATCGACCCAGCGACGCAGTGCGGAGCGTGTACGTCTCCATCCCACAGCAAGAAGCTTCCGCTCAGCCCACCCGAGTGTCCGGCCGACTGCGTCTGCGCATTCCGGCTTGACCGGCCGGTCATCTACCAGGACATGAAGAAGAACCAGCGCTACACGCGCGACCGGAGCTCCGGCCGGACGATGAGCCGCGGCAGCGTCCAGATCCGCGAGCTGGCGCTGGCCGCTGACAGCGACAAGGAGCGGGACGCGTGGGCCGCGGCGCTGACCTGCGGCGCAAGGAATCACGCGGCCAGCGCCGCATGGTCACCGCTTGGCGCCAGGGCCGAGCGACCGACGGCCGAGAGGCTGTCGGCCGACGAGGGCGAGGACGGCGACCGGTGCGTCATCTGCGCCAGCGCGCGGCGCAACGCCCTCTGCGCGCCGTGCGGCCACCTCGCCGCGTGCTACCCGTGCCTGCGCGCGGCGACGCTGCAGACGCGCGGCAAGTGCCCGATCTGCCGCGCGCGCGTGCACTCGGTCGTGCGGGTGTTCACGTCCTGAGCGTGGCCGCGATACTTCCTTAAATCTAGAGCGTCCAGGACGCAATGGACGCATCGCGATGCTTGAATTCACCACCAATGGCGCTGCACCATGTCGTTTTCGGATGTGTCGTGGCTGGAGTCGGCAGGAAGCCGCGCGGAGAGTTCTCATGGGCGACCATCGTGTATGTGTCAGAGCTGCATCAGAGCTGCGATCACAGACGGCGCAGGCGTGCGTCCTACACTGTAGGCGACGCCCATGCAAGTAGCATGGAGGCGGATGGAGGCGTTCTCCATGGCTGCGACCCTGGAAGGTGATGATGGGCGCGGCACCCAGAACGCCATCTTGTCCTCCACATACAGTCTTATACCGGTTAAAGATGAGTTCTGAGCGAACACGGACGGCGGTTCCAACCGGACAGAACAAAACAGACTCGCGAGCCAAAAGTTCACTGCAAATGGTCCCACCTCACCCAGCCAACCCATGCGACGCATGGATGTTTCCCGCCGCCTCTGGGCTTACGCGCGGGGCCCAAGAGCAGCAGCGAGGACAGGGATGATGTACACCAGGCGTCCGCGTCCGCGTCCGGCCCCGGCTTGCGACAGCCTGGCGAGGCCCGTCGCCGTCTCCGCGCGGCGATAAACCCAAGCGCTCACATCCGAATCGGCGAGGCGACTCCGGAGCACTCGACACACATGACGCGTCTGCGGCAGTCGTGGCCGTCGGTGGCGCGCGGCGAGAACGTGGCCATCTGGCGCGCGGCCCGCCAGGGCAATGAAGAGAAGCTGTTCGCGCTGCTGGAGGCCTCGCTGGACGACGTGGGCCGCGACCCCGACAGCTGGGTGCACACGCGGCGGCTCAACTGGCTGCACGACCGCAAGGGCACCTCGCCGCTCATGGCGGCCGCGTCCAGCCGGCGAGGCGCCGCGGCTGTCAGTGTGCTGCTCGCCGCGCGCGGCGTCGACGTGAACGCCGTGGACAACACGCAGCAGTTGAACACGGCGCTGCACTACGCGGCCATGCACGGAGGCGACCCGGCGGCGGCCGAGAACCTGCTGCTTGCAGGAGCGGACGCCTTCCGCCTCAACCGCAAGGGCCACACGCCGCTGGACGAGGCGCGCATCCACGGCAGGAGTCTCGTCGCGCGCGCACTGCTCGACCACATGACGGTGCACGCCGACTGGCTGTACGTGCGCGGCGCCTTTCGCTGGCGCAAGTGCTGGGGCGTGCTGCTCGCCTGCGACGCCGCACGCAAGGCCACCGAGCTGTGCATCTACGCGTCGCCCGCCCATGTGCGGCCCGAGGCCGTCGTGCTGCTGGACGAGCACACGAGCCTGCTGCCGTTCGCGTCCAGTGACAGCTACCGCTGGCTCCGGCACCCGTTCGCCTTGACGACGAACCGGCCGGTCCTGTGGCAGACGGTGGGCAGGCAGCAGTTCACACGCGCGCCTCACTGCAAGAAGACCATGACGCGCGGTCGACCGGAGACTACGAACGTCGTGTTTGCGGCTGACGACAAGGGCAGGCTGGACGCCTGGATCCGCGTGCTGACGCTGCCTCCGCCCGCGGGCGACACGAGCGAGACTGCCGAGAGCTTCTACTGGCCGCGCGAGACTCTCGCGGCTGGCTCGGAGCACATGCGGCCAGTGGACGTCGGGCGACTCGAAACGAGTGGCGCGGTGGTGTTCGAGCCGCCCATCCCAGCGAGGAACAGAAGCGTGACGGCGCCATCGCCACCTCCGATCACCTCGCCACCTACCTCGCCACGCTCCGACGGAGATCAACGCGCTACGGGCAGGAGAACGATGTTGAGACGGCGCCGCGCGACCTCCTCGCCCGCTCGGCAGTCGGAGCCTTCGCTGACGATCACGACACACGTCATGGCGTCGCCACTTGGATCGTCCAGCCATAGCGAAGCCGCGCGTCCGGAAGAGAGCGACGACAGCTCCTCAGTGGCAACGACAGCAGACGCTGACGATCACGACGCCGTGGCTGCAGACATCGCTGACCGACCGGAGGACCAGCGAGACGACTCTCAACCCCAGGACGACCGGCCCGAGCAGGAGACACAACAGCCGGGGTCTCCACACGCAGAGGACGCCCGGCAGACGCATCGACCGCGAGATGCGTGCTTGATCTGCGTATCGGCGCCCCGAGACTCGGTGTGCGCGCCGTGCGGCCACTTAGCGGCCTGCCACGCGTGCCTGCTGACGGCCGTGCAGACCTACCGCGTGTGTCCGATCTGCCGCGCGCGCGTGCAGTGCGTCATGCGCATCTACGACGCGTGACCGCAAAGGGCGAGTCGTGACTAGCGAGCCACTCAGGGCTCACAGGCTGTAGTGTTCAATCCGAGAGACCTTCACATGCACGTACGAGATCGTCAATACAGCACGGTGACAGCCCGCAACATGCGTAACAATGGTCGACACTCACTTCAGTCTCATCCGGTCATGTGACGCCCGAGGAGTTAGTTGATCGCTTGTCGCAGTCGAACGCCGAGCTTGAAGGTGGGACCCAAGCGGCACCCGTCAATGGCAGCCATGATGGCAGCCATCACTCTCCTCGGAGATGGCTTCAACGCGCGGCAGCCACGACTAATGGCCATCACCTCCGAGAGGTGGCTACGGTCTCCTCGCACCGTCTTCTGTGCTTGTTCCTGCGGCTGCTCGGGAGAATGAACGCCGCCAACTCGGCTGGAGCGGTGGCCGCTCACCGAGACCATCGCCTCCAAGGCTTCTCGCCGTCGTCTTCACTTTGGAATCGTCCGGACACCTCAAACGCTCATCAGCGACAAGCTGGTCGACCGCACGCAATAGTCATGACGCGCGCCGAGTGCCAGGCGATCTGGAAGGCCGCCAAGCGCGGGGACGACGCGCGGCTCGCCTCGCTCTTGAGCGGCTCGGCCGAGGGTGGAGACGACGTGGCGCGGAACCAGGTCGACTGGGTGCACCACCGTCGCGGCACGACGGCGCTCATGGTGGCCGCGGCGTCGAGCGGTCGGCGGGCGAACGGGTCGGCCGAGTGCGTGCGGCTGCTGCTCGCTCGCGGGGCCAACGCGAACGCCACGTCGCTCTCGCAAGACATGAGCACGCCGCTGCACTTCGCGGCTGAGGGCAAGGGCGACGACCCGATGGTGGTCGAGCTGCTGCTCGTCGCAGGCGCCGACCCGTTCGCCGTCAACCGCCGAGGGCACACGCCGCTGGACGTGGCGCGCATTCGCCACCGGAAGCTCGTCGCCCGCGCGCTCACCGACAGGATGCAGGTGCACGCCGACTGGCTGTACCTGCGCGGGACGTTCCGCTGGCGCCGGCGCTGGGGCGTGCTGCTGGCGTGCAACGCCCCGCGCTCGGCCACCGAGCTGTGCGTCTTCAAAGACCGCGACACCGTGCGGCCCGAGGCCGTGCTGCTGCAGGACGAGACGGCGACCGCGTTCCGCTTCGGCTCGGCCGACAGCTACCCCTGGCTCAAGCGCGCGCACGCCTTCACATTGAGCAAGCCCGTCATGTGCCAGCGCGTCTCTCGCGACAAGTTTACGCGCGCGCCCGTGTGCAGGAAGACCATGTCGTTCGGTGACTCGGAGACGCGCAACGTCGTGTTCGCCGCGGACGACGAGGCCAAGCTGGCCGCGTGGATGCGTGCGCTCTCAAGATCGCACACCCAGCATCTCGGAGGCGCAGGGAGCGGCTCGCTCACCGCCAGCAGCAGCTTGGGACTCCGGTCGACAGACAACGAGATGTACTACTGGCCGCACGAGCTGAGGCAGTCGCTCGCGCTGCAGTCTCAGCCGTCGAGCGACCCGATGCCTGCCGATCTCGCGGCGACCGCCATCGTTGCGGGGTCGACGGCCAACACACAGACCGTCGAGGAAGTTGACGAGAACGACCCGTTCCCACCGTCGGAGCGAAGACTGGAACGGACTCAGAGCGCCGGGGCTGGCGTTGCGCGGCCGGAGCGCACCGTGACGTTCGCGCCTGTGATCAACACGTCGGACGAAGACGTGTCGCCGCTGGAGCAGCTGCGCCAGCAGTACCGCGACTACCAGCGGCAGCGTCGCGAGCTGGAGCGCGAGCTGGCGACCCAAGACAGCAGCAGCCAAGACGCGGAAATCGAAGGTGTCGATGTCGCGAACCAGCAAGACGCAGCCAGCGGCGAGGAAGCGGCGCAAGTGGCCGAGCCGGAGCCGACGACTGCGAACGACCAGCCAACGCGCGAGCTGTGTCTGATCTGCGCGGACGCCCCGCGAGACGCCGTATGCACCCCGTGCGGCCACTTGTCTGCCTGCCACTCGTGTCTCCGCACGATCATCCGGTCCACACGAACGTGTCCAATTTGCAGATCGCGCATCCGGTCCGTCATGCGCATCTACGACGCATGAGGATCGACTGGGCCGGACTCATCTCGGAGAAACCCACTGCGAGCCAACAGCTTGGGCAGATCGCAATGCCTGAGGAACAACTCACAAGGACGAGCACAACGTCAAGCGACACGTAGGGATCGACACACACACACACACACATGCAAGCCGTCGATATATATTCACTCGCGTCGCATCGACAACACGAAGAAGACGCAGAGACTTCGCCTTCAGTCTACTAATGAATGCATTCCCACATTACCTCACGTGCTGGCGCTTGCCACCGTGAGCCGTGTCGCCTGCACATTAACGCTTGGCCACCTGACACACCGGCATCAAGAGGAGCGGGATAGCCACCTTACTTGCGCGAGTTCTTTCGCTTGCCGACGCTGCCGCCGTAGCGAGAGACGGCAGACCGCTTGTTGCGCTTGGCCATGAGCTTCGGGTCGAGCGGGATGTACGCGTACGGGTCCAGCTTGCCCTTCTTCTTCATGTCGCCGCCGGCCTTCTTCGATCGGTACTCCTTGCCGAGGTCCTCCGTGCCACGCTTGCGCTTGCCGCCAGCGTCGTTCTTGCGGCTGTTGTTGAGCCCCATGCGCTCCAGCCGAGACGCCACGTCCTGCTTGATCATGTCCTCGTCGTCCGTGTCGCTGCCGTCCTCCCCGTCCTCGTCCCCGCCGGGAATGATGAGTCTGTCGTTCAAAGCAAGGGCATTCATCAGCACAATCGTTCGAGATCAATGGCACACCGTTCGCTGCTAGCGCTGGCGCGTACCGTCCATCCTTGGTGGTCTGGAACTCCTCGTCCTCGCCGTCGCTCATGTCCTCGTCGCCGGCGTTGTAGATGTTCTTGACCGCCGCATTCGCGTCCAGGAAGTCCACAATGTCGTGCTCATCCTCGCGAATCACCTTCTTCTTCTTGTGCAGGTCCTTCTTGCGCTTCAGCACTGACTGCGCAGCTGCCTCAAGGTCTTCTCCATCGTCCTCGTCGTCCGAATCAGCCATAAACGCCTCGAAGGACGCGGCCTTCTTGTTGGCACGCTCCGCGTACAACTCCGACTTCTTCTTGTCCTCGCGCTCCTTTGTCTTCTTGATGTGCTTGATCAATGCACGGTCCTCCTCGGGCACCAGCTCAGCGATACGCTCGTATCCGTACTTGCGGCACAGCTTGATCAGGATGATGCGCGTCTTGGCACGGAAGCGGTTCTTGCTTTCGCCGATCCACACAAGAAGACCGTTGATAATGTCGGACAAGTACTCCTCAAGCTGCTCCTTGGGAAGCATCGCAATGCCGAGCTTCATGAAGCCGATGACACTCTTGATGACCTCACGAGCCTTCTCGTGCAGCAGCATGAGCACTGTCTTGAGCAGCTGAGGCATGGCTTGCTGGATCACGTCGTCCGTGCGGCCGAACTCGAAGACGAGACGACTCAAACAGATAACTGACGCGCTGCGCATGTGCGGCGTACGCGCCGCAAGACCACCGAGAACCATCTGCAGGTATTCCATCAGGCCGTTGGCAGGGTCTTTGGACTTCATGAGGTTCGCCATGGCAATCAACAGCTCGAAAGCTGCCTCACGCGCCTTGCCGTTCGCCTCCTTGGTACAGAGCATGATCTCACCAACAAGGTTCGGGATGAACTCCTTCGCATGGGTGCCATCAACACCAGCCATGGCATTGATCAGGTGAACGAGCACGCGCAGACGCATCTTCTTGGCGGGAATCGAGCACGTCAGCAGCGACTCGCAGATCGAGCCCGTCATGTCTTGGAGGTTTGACTCCAACACCATGAACGACGGGTGGTGGTCGCAGATGCTCACGAGCACAGCGTACGAGCGCTTCTGCATCGGGGCATCCGTGTCATCAAGCAGGTATGGCTTAATGACACGGTAGAGAAGGTTGATGCTTTCCTCGTCCATGTGGCTGATGAGCGCCATCGCAAGACTCATCTCCGCGTGCGCCGTGCGCTTCAGCTGCAGCGCCTTCTTGTTCACAGACTTGGCACCGCCCTCGCCCGACGCTTCGAGCTTCTTCGCCATCGTGGTCGCCTCCAGCAACTTCTGCATGATCTTCTTGAACAAACCAGCGACGAAAGAAGCCTCAGCGAGCGAAGCAAAGCCCTCAATGGTGTCCAGCAAGCTGTATCGTGAGAGTAAACAATACAAACGCAGGGGTCAGTAATGTTTGCCGATCTATCGAGGTGCACGCGCATCACGTACATCTGAGCGCTGTCGGCGTCCTTCTCCGTGTCCAGCTCTTCGACGAAGGTGATCAGGATCGGGAGGTACCGGCTTGCGTATTTGCTAAGCGCAGCGCGGTCACGAGCAAGCTTCTCCTCGTCGATCTCTTCGTCGTCGTCGTCATCGTCGTAGTGGTCGTATTCCCCGTCATCCTCCGCTTCTTCATCGTCGTCATCATAGTCGTGGCGCGCACGACGCGACTTCAGCACACGGGTTTTCTTGACGAGCGCTTGCAGACCCTGGCAGACCGCGAGGCGCAGTTCCGGATACCGCTTGTCCGACATGGCGTTCGCGAGCACCTTGGCGACGTTCTTAAACTTGGTGTCAATGTCGACGGCGTTCGTGCAGAAGCTCGGGAAGAGGCCCCAAATCTGCATCGACAGCATCTGATACTTCTTGGCCATCAGCGGCGTGACGCTGTCTTCGCGGGTCTTGGCCTCGCAGTCGCGCGCGAGCACGAGGAATTTGGAGGCGAAGAAGTCCAGCTCGCACGGGTACGTCTTCAGGTTCTCCTTGAACAGAGGCAGCAGCCACAGGCGCTTCTCGCTGACGATCTCCGTCGGGTGGTCGATCGGCAGAAGCTGAAGGAACTGACGAGGTCCAATCGCAGACATGGCTGCGCCGGCGACCTTCGCGAACAGATCGGTTGTGTTCTTGCTGTTGCCAGGCATTTGCTCGGCCGCCTCGTGCAGCTCGCAGCACGTCTTCAGGATGGGGTTGAACGCTGGGTAGCTGACCTCGCCGTAGAACTCGTACAGGTCAGCCAGCAGCGAGAACACGTGCTTCCACGCGCTCTGGAAGCGCAGCGTCATTAGGCTTTCAAGCGACGACAGAATGCGCGCGACATCCGTGTATGTGGCCTGCTCCTCGAGAACAGTCGGCGACAGGCACTGCGAGAGCAGCAGCAGCATCGAGCGCGCGCTCTGCTTCTGCACCATGGCGCTCGGGGTCTCAAAGTGCGCGCAGATCATGACAACCACGCGCGGCAGCATCTCGCGCGCAGCGGGCTCGTTGAATGTGTAAAGCCGGACAAGCGCCGTCTCAAGAATGCGAACAGCATGCACCGCCACCTCGGGTTCCTGGACGGTGTTGGCGTCGGAACCGAGCACAATCGACAGGATCTTGACAAGCGCGTCCTGCGTGAGCTTGGAAGACGTCGCGGTTGTGAGCGCGGAGAAGGCCTCAAAGGTAACCAGGCGCAGGTTCTTGACCGAGGACGACACGAACTTGGCGAGCGCCTCGACGAGCGAGGACACGACCTTGCGCTGCAGCAGCGGCAGAGCCGACTTGAGGAAGGCAATGAGCAGCACGAGCCGCGCCTCGTCCTTGCCGGTCGACGCGGACGCGAAGACATTCTCCGAGAAGCTGGCGATGTGCGTGGACAGCGCGTCGCACTTGTGCTCGGCATGCAGCTCGAGGATGTCGGTGGTCCACTTCTGCCCAGCCTTGCGGATCTTGGGGCGAGGGTCCATGGCGAGCGCCAGCAGCAGCTGGAAGGCACGCAGCAGCTCCGGGCGGGCCCAGGCGGCCGCGGACGGCTCCTGCGCCAGCAGCGCGAGCCCGAGGCAGGCGCTGCCGGAGCGGAGGAGCGCGGCCTCGCCGTCGGCCTCCTGGATGACCTGCATCAGGCACTTGGCCACGGCCGGGTACTTGGCGCGCAGCACTGGCTCGGGCACGACGGGGAGCGCGAGCGCCAGCAGCTGCGTGATCTCCTGCCGGTGCGAGCCCGAGGCCGCCTCGAGCGCAGTCATGAGCGCCGCGAAGTACTCGGTGCTCGAGATGGGCCGCTCGCGCTGCGGACCGCTGCCGCGCCGGTCGTAGATGACATCCGTGATAGCGCTCAGCACGATGTTGAGCTGCGGAACCGCACACACAGCCGCCAGTCAGTGCATCGCTACGAGCCTTGCCATGGCGAGAAAGTGCGGGGACGAGGCGAGATGAAGCGACGCACCTTGGCCTTCTGCGGGTGGCTGGAGCCCGCGTGCTTGCGCAGCTCCGTGAACGGATCCATGGCAGCCAGCGCGAGTCTGTTGGGGGCGGTCGGGGGCTCGGGGGGAAGCGGGGACGCGCGGACAGAGGCTTCCCGGGTAGACAGACGGCGGATGGCGACTTGCTCTAATGTATTGCGGCGGCCGCGGGTTGCCTTTCACTGGCGCGGGTGCAGCGTTTCACAGCGACTGGCGGCGCGACGCGCGACCTTCGCGCGACATTTCACTATATTGATGAATAAAATGTGTTGTGGTGGACGGAATGGTTTGCGTTATTGAAGAGAGAGATGACGGCGGCGACAAAAAACCCTGTTGAAATCAATATGCAATACAATAGTAGTATGATATGGTCCATTCAAAGACACCAGCATGCGACTACTCAACCTCCATAACTACGACATCTGTATAATTTGCTTTGAGCGGGGGTTGGTGACCCGCTCGCCTTCGTCGACCAGCCCCCTCCGTTTCTCCGCTCGGCGCCAAAGACGCTCTTGCGGCCCCAGCGCTCGCTCCGCGCTCGCTTCTCCGCCTGCTCCCTCGCTCCGCCGCGGGCCTGCGCCTTCCTCCCCGCGCTCCGCTGCAAGTGCGTTCTCTGCGCTGCGTCTCTGTGCCTTCGGAGCGCGCGGAACTGCTCTGCAACCCGCTGAAGATGCCGCCAACCCCTCTCGGCCGACGGCGACGCCCCGCCAGTATGCGCGCGCTACTGGCGCTGCTGCTGCTGGCGGTGACCACCTGTATGGCTGCGGCGGAGGGGAAGATGGGCGTCGTTCCTGGCGAGCGGCCGCCCAGCCGGTTCGCGTACGTGACGGTGCACTACGAGGGCACGTCTCGCGACGCCGAGTACGTGCTGGGCATCCAGGTGCTGATGCAGTCGATCAAGCTGACGGAGACGCCGTACGACCTCGTGGTGCTGGCCTCGGACTCGGTCACGGAGCGCTCCAAGCGGCTGTTCCGCGAGATCGGCTGCCGCGTGCTGGACGTGACCAACATCGAGAACCCCTTCATCGGCGGCACGCTGCGCAACAAGAACTTCATCTACACGCTCAACAAGCTGCACGTGTGGAACCTGCTGCAGTACGAGCGCGTCGTCTACCTGGACGCCGACAACGTGCTCGTGCGCAACGCTGACGAGCTCTTCCTCTGCGGCGCCTTCTGCGCCGTCTTCATGAACCCGTGCCACTTCCACACGGGTTTGCTCGTCGTTACGCCGTCCGCGGACGAGTACCAGCGGCTGCTAGGCGGGCTCGGCAAGGTCGAGTCGTTCGACGGCGCCGACCAAGGGTTCTTGTCGTCCATGTACAGCAAGATGCTGCGCAAGGCCGAGTTGTTCACGCCCACGTCGGCGCTGGCCATGGCGCAGCTCAAGCGCCTGCGCGACGACGGCGACGCGGTCGACGAGGACCAGGACGAGCAGAGCGCCATGCCCGACGGCATGCGCCTCCCCGTCGGGTACAACATCAACCACAAGTACTTCTACGAGCAGTACCACTGGAAGCTGTTCTACCTGCGGCACTTTGCGTCCATGACGTCGCCCATCAGCCCCGTCAAGGTCGTTGTCGAGTCGGCGCGGCCCATTCCGGCGCTCACGGTCGGCTTCCCCATGGCGCCCGTGCTCAAGCCCTGGTACTGGTGGGCGTCCTTCTTCATGGACCTGCACGCCGTGTGGCAGGACATCCGCGCGACGCTGCCGTCCAGCCAGGAGGAGTACGGCTTCGAGGAGGCCTCCAAGACGCTCTTCGGGTTCTTCATGGCGCTGGCCGTGCTCACGGGCGTGCTGTACGTGCTGCGCGTGACGCTCCCGCTGGTCGAGCTGCAGAAGAAGTGCATGGGCTTTTCGATGCGTCACACGAAGCTCGCCCGCCGCGCCTACCTGGGCTTGCGCGTCGTGCTTGTCGTGCTCGCGGCGCGGTACCCGCCGTCGCTGATCCACCCGCTGACGCCGGTGCACTACGGCTACAGCCTGACGATCCTGATGAATGTCTTCCTGCACATCTACTTCGCGTGCGTCCTGTCCAACTTCTGGAACCCGCAGCCGGACGTGGCGATGCCCCCCGTGGTGTACGTCAAGCAGTTCTGGATCTACGTGGCGGGGCTCGTGGTGGCCGAGTTCTGGATCGTCTGGATGAGCACCTGGGGCCTCTTCCCCAACGTGCTCTGGCGCCTCATCTTCCTCTTCCTCGCCGTCTTCCTGTGCCTCGCGGGGCAGGTGCAGTTCTACAAGCTCGCGCTGCGCGTCGAGTACGGCGGCAAGAAGGAGCGCCTGCGCAGTCTGTGAGGCCTTTGCGAAGGAAGACGCACGCTGTCCGAGAGCAGCGCCGAGCGCTCGCGTGGTGTGGGAAGCCGACGACCTGGACGAGAACGCGCGCCGCGAGGGCACGCGATAGAGGACCGCGAGGGTATTTATGTATAGAAATCACAGGCAGCGGAGGCAGACAGCGACAGCGGTCGGCGGGGGGCAAGACGGCAGCACGCGAGCGCTCGGTCGGGGCTATAGATGAATGAGACGACACGGCTTTGCATTGCGCTCGCGTTCGCCTCGGACGTGGCTCCTACGCGGACCAAAGGCGCAGCGTGCAGTCGGAGCTGGACGAGGCCAGGAAGCGGCCGTTCGGGTCGAACTTGACGCACTAGACGCGCGCAGACAGCGAGTCGTGAGTCCTCCGCCGCCACCAACGCGTCAACCTCACCGCCACAGACATATAGAGAGAGCCTCGCACCTGGACGGGGCCCTCGTGGCCGCGCAGCTCGGAGACGAGCGCGTCCGTCTTGAGGCTGAAGAGCTTGACGCTGCCGTCGTCGCAGGCGGCCGCGAGCACCTTGCCGCTGCGGTCCAGCGCCACCGAGTTGAGCGGGCTGTGGCCGCCGTCGAGCGAAGCGCGCTCGGCCACCATGCGCACGTCCCAGACCTTGACGAAGCCGTCGGCGTCGCAGGACACGAGCGCGTCGCCCTGCAGCGCGGCCGAGACGCTGTTGCACGCGTTCTGGTGGCCGTAGAAGGTCTGGACGCAGAGCCCGGCGCGCAGGTCCCATACCGAGACAGTCTTGTCGCCCGAGGCCGAGCACACGTTGCTCGTGAAGGGCTGGAAGCAGACGCTGTTGACCGAGTCGACGTGGCCGCGCAGCGTGCGGCGGCAGCGGCCCGTCGACAGGTCCCAGAGCTTGCACGTGTGGTCCATGGACGCGCTGACGAGGAAGTCGCCGTCGTGGTGGAACGCGCTCTCCCACACGGGGTGCGCGTGGTCCGCCAGCGTGAGCGCGCACGCGGCGCCCACAAAGTCCCACAGCTTGACCGTGTTGTCCCCCGAGGACGTGGCCACGTGCGACCCGCGCGGGTGGAAGGCCACGCCCGCCAGCCAGCTGCGGTGGCCCTCGCCGCTCATGATGAGCTCGCCCGCGGGCGCCGACCAGAGCTTCCACGTCGCGTCGTCCGACGCCGTCGCCACGATCGCGTTGCGCGGGTGGAAGGCCAGCGCCGCCACCGACTGGCCGTGTGCGGGCAGCGTCTTGACCAGCTCCATGCGCTCGGCGGCCGCCGGCTCGAACCGCTTGCCCACGAACGGGTTCACGCCGTCTCCAGGGAGCTTGGCCGCCTCGGTCGCGGTCGAGGATCCCGACGACGCGGCGCTGGATGACGAGGCCGAGTCCGTCTTCTTCTTGCCGCCGCTCTTACTCGAGCCCTTGCTGGACGTCGACAGCGCGGTCAGTGACGGACCAGTCGACGAGGCACCCAGCGCCGAGCTGGCGCCGCGCGACTGGCCGGAGGAGGAGGAGGAGGAAGAGGCCGAAGCGGACGCCAGCGCCTTGAGCTGCGCCTCGAGCGCCTCGGCCTTGGCCACCTGCCGGTCGCGCTCGAGCCGCATGAGCATCTTCTCCTTCATCGAGTTCTCGTACTTGGCGCGCAGCTCCTGCAGCAGCGGCTCGTAGGCAGCCACGTGCTTCTCGAGCTTCTTGATCTTGCCGGCCAGCGCGTCCTTCTCCTGCAGCACGCGCTGGTGGTGCATCTTGTGCACGTCCCGCTGCTGCCGGAATTTATCCCACGTGCCCTTGGCTTTCTCCGTCACGCGCCGCGTCTCGTCCAGCGCGCGCCGCAGCTCCTTGACCTGCGCATCCAGCGCCTCGTTGCGCGCGTAGATGTCGGGCACGACGCCCACGTCCTCCTCCTGCAGCTTGCCCTTGGCCACGAGCTCGTACCACTCGTGGTTGAACGCGTCCAGCGTGCGCGCCATGCCCACCTTGATGAGGAAGTTGCGCACGAAGTCGTCCACCACCGCCGGCCGCACCTGCGTGTGCGGCACGTTCTGGTTCGGAGACGACGAGGAGGAGGAGAGCGCCGACTGCTGCTGGGAATGGCGACGTCCTCCGTCTTCCAGCACGCCGTCGCTGTCACTCGGAGCCGGCGCCGACACATCGGACGGACCCCGCACCGCTGTGCTCTTGTTCAGGTTCCGCAGCACCGCTGCAAAGTCCTCTTCCTCCTCCTCGTCGTCCAGCACACCGGTGCCCGTGCCGGAGGCATTGAACCCGATCACACTGCCTCCCAAGCCGCCGTCATCGTCCACGGCCGCGTACTGGAAGCCATCGTCGTCCTCGTCGTCCGAGAAGTTGACCTTCTCGAGCCGCACGAGCTCCTCCGGGTCCTTCTGCGGCATGGCAGCGATCTCCAAGGGCCTTCGACGCACGGACTCGAGCTCTGAAGGCGCCGGCGATTGACGGCGAAGCGCCGCGGGCTGCTCTCGGGTTATTTTGGCGCGCGCGACCGTCCGTTGGCGGCCGATCCTCGCCTCGGATCCCTGTCAACACCACACACGCGTCATGCGCATGAAGCCCACCTCTCGCGGGTGGCACAGGGCACAACAAGCCGACCTGCGTGTCCATCACATCATTCTTACTGCTTATGCCTGCGTCTTGCTGGACTGGTCGGGCACCGTGCCGCTCTGCTCGCCCGTGCCGACCGCGTCACTGTCGCCCTCTCCTGCTTTCCCCTGCTGCGGGTCGGCCTTCTTCTTCTGCTTCTGCTTCTGCTGCTCCTGCTCGAGGCGCTGCTTCTCGCGCTGGGCGGCCATGAAGCGGTCCAGGTGCTCCTTGACGACTTCCTTCTGCTCCTCGGCGGCCTGGCGCGCGACCGTGAGCAGCAGTGCGTCCTCCCGCTCGAGCTCGAGCTGCTTGCCCTCCCGGTAGCCGCGGATGAAGGCGAGCAACACGTCCTGCCCGACCATGAGCTTGTCGGCGACCCAGGACTGGAGGTCCGTCTTGACACGCTCCACGTCCTGTTTATCGAGCTGCAGCGCGGCGTCGCGGCCCTCCTTGACGAGCTCGGCGAGCTCGGCCACGTTCTTCTTGAGCGTCGTGGCCACGTCATCCTTGCTGCGGTTCTCCTCGATGGTCTGCCGCGCGTGAGCCAGCACGGCGTCCGCGTCCACGCGCTCGGCCGCGTGCTCGAGTTCGTGCTTGAGGAAGGCGACGTTCTCTCCGGACGTGCGCCGCAGCTCCTGCAGGTTGGCCTGCAGCTGCGTGCCCTCGAGCTGCTCGCCGACAAAGTCCAGGTTCTTGCTCGCGTTGCTCTCGACGGTGCCGCGCAGCCGGTCCACGGCCGCGCGCACCTCCTGCTTGCTCTTCTCCAGGTCCACGTCGCTCGGCTCCTCGAACGACGCGCGGTAGTCGCGCCACGCGAGCCGCACGTTGCGCGCGTGGTCGGCCAGCGTGAACTCCCACAGGTCCACGAAGCGCGGCTGCCGCAGCTTGGGCTCCATCTCCGGCGGGTTCGGCAGCCCGGGCATGCGCTGCAGCAGCCACCAGTCCAGCCGACGCACGGTCGTCTGCGCCGCGCGCACCGATCGCTGCAGCAGCGAGTACCGACGCGCGGGCGGCACCGCCATCCCCCCCATGCTCGAGTGGGGTGCGCGCACGGTTCGGCTCGCCACACGTGTATCCTGGCGACTCTACAAATGAGTACATTAACTACTGCATGTATACATTCTTAGATATGAGTACCGTGAATAGATAATAAATTGCTGAAGAGAATATGGTATATAATACATACTGATATCTATTGACAGAGGTATCGGCAGCGAGCCGTTCATCGGGCGCCAATCGCATATTGCAATCCATCGGATCTCATGGCGTGGCGCGTGTTGGTCAAGAGCGCGGGCCGCTCGGCGCGCGGCGCGCTGTCTGTCGCGGTGCCCGGTGCTGCTACTGCTCCTCTAGGCGCTTCAGGTCTCCGCTCGAGCGCGGCGGCGGTGACGGCTTGGCCGTGGCAGTCGTCGGTGCGGCAGTTCGCCAAGGCGGCCAAGAAGGGCAAGGGCGGCGGCGGCAACGCGGCGCCGGCGGCCGCTGCGCCGGCGGACGCGGACGCCGAGGCCGGCGCGCAGGCGACGCTGGACAAGGCCAAGAAGAACATGACGGGCGCCGTGCTCAACTTCACGCGCGCGCTGTCGCAGATGCGCCCGGGCAAGGCGGACGCCGGGCTGTTCGACGAGCTGCGCGTGCCCGCGTACGGCCAGCACGTGGCGCTGGCGCAGCTCGCGCAGGTGTCCGTGTCGGGCCCGCACTCGCTTAGCGTGGCCGTGTACGACCCGTCGCTCGTGCAGGACGTGCGCAAGGCCGTCGAGGCCATGAACCCCGTCTTCTCCATCCGCGAGGACGCCGGCGCGCTCGACATCTCGTTCCCCAAGTGAGTGCGTCGCGGGTGACTGCCTCGCATATGCTGGTGGTTGGTGCTGACAATGTCGGCCGTGTAGGATGTCCAAGGAGACGCGTGCCGAGCTGCAGAAGGCCGTCAAGAAGCAGGCCGAGCAGGCGCGGCAGCACGTGCGTCGCGTGCGGCAGGACGCCATGGGCCAGGCCAAGAAGCTCAAGGACGACGTGTCCGAGGACGACGTCAAGAAGCTCGAGAAGCAGATCCAGAAGGTCACAGACGAGGCCGTCGACGAGATCGGCAAGCTGCTCGCTGCCAAGGAGAAGGACCTCGCGTCCGTCTGAGTAGGAGGAACACAGTAGCGCCGGTGGGTGGCAGGCCGATCGTCCAGTCAATGCACGGGCAGGTTTGTCATTGGCACCATCACAGGCATGCACACGAGCGCCGAGCGCTTATAGATAACTGGGGGCTTGGTCCGCCCCGACGGCGCGGCGCTTGATCGCTCGCTCCGCCTGCATCACGAGCCACCCGAGGGCGTAGACGGCGCCGACGAGCAGCAACAGCGGCGACAAGAGCACGGCGAGCAGCGCCATCGCCCATTCCCAACCGCCCAGGCGCGCACCTCGACCCGTCGAACGCTCGTTGGCCGCTGCCAGGCACTGGTGCGTGCGCATGGCGGCTCCGTCGCGCAGCGCCGCGCCGCAGAGCCAGCAGAAGGTGGTGGCGCAGGCCGTGCAGCACATGTGGTCGCACCCGCCGGCCTTCTCAATGTCGCTGCCGCAGGACGGGCACGGCTTGGCGATGCGCGCCACCTCGGCGCGGCTCGATGCCTCCGCTGCCGCGTGCGTGCGCTCGAAGCGCGCGCAGGGCTCGTCCGGCGCGTGGGCCGCGCTGTGCACGAAGCAAAAGGCGCGGTCGCACGCGCCGCAGACGCACGTGGGCCTGGCGGCGCTCGCCTGGGCGAACACCTGCATGTGTGCACAGTGCGGACACTCGCGCGCGCCGCGGTGGTCGCGCTGCAGCTTGAAGCGCTGGTACTTGCGCCAGACGTCGGGCGGCACGGCGCGCGCCACGTCCGCCGGCGCGATCTCCCGGCCGCAGATGGCGGCGGCGGCGTTGCGCGCCTGGTCCGCCACGTCGCGGCAGCACAGCGGGTAGACGCTGCCGCGCAGGATCTTGAGCCGCAGGTACGCACCCAGGCACGCGCGGCAGTACGCGTGACGGCAGTGCTCGAGCACCAGCGGGTCGCGCGCCGCGTCGAAGCAGATGCCGCACGTCGGCGCGTCCTTCACATCGATCGCCACTTGCTCCTGCGCGTCGTTCGTCCGGCGGTTGGCGCCCGGAGACCGTCGCTGCGACCCCAGGACGACCGTGGCGCGTCTCATACTCGACGGCGCGCGCCGCAGCGGCCGCGGGACAACCGGCGCGCCTCCGGCTTCGCGCTCCAGCAGCCGCACGCGACCGCGCTGCCACTGACACAGCTCCATGGTCTCAGATGGAGCGGACGACGCGCTGAGGACGCTCCGCGGCGTCCACTTGGCGTGTGAGGAGGATCCCAGGGCCGATCACAGCGCGGAATCGCGCTCGGGAAGCCTGGAGAGTGCGTGGAGCGCCTGGAGAGAGCGCGCGGCGCGGCACTGGGTGCCAGGTCAGTGCGTCATTTCTCCGTGTCGCCCATCGATTCCTACGATTATTTGTTTGGCGTAAAAAGGGGTTCACTTGGATAAGGTATGCTGTTCGGTTGAAGTGAAATATTTTGGTGTGGATTCCGCATCTTGGTGAGAAGAAAATTCGGCGTTTTTCCTGGCGGAACTCGCGCTATAACACGAGGAAAAGTCTGTGACAAATTGCGTCAAGTTCCCACTGCGCACATCAAACATCCCGCGCAAAACGAATCGATATCATTTTTCTTAATTTGATTATATTTAAGGCATCCATTGTGATTATTTTGTTTCGCGTGGACTCGCCTGGGCATCGACACGCCGACTGTCAATACGGCGACAAATGAGCGCTCGCCTGGACTCGGCGCCCCCCCCCCCAACGGCGGAACGCGCTCGCTGTCGTGCTCCGTACATGGCGGCGCTGCGTCTTGGTTCAAGGTCGAGAGAATGCCAACGGGAGCAAACGCAGTGCTTGGACACGACACCTACTTGCATTCCACCTCTATCCGCCTTCAACCACACATTCTCACAACTGGATGCACATTCACACTCACGCACACGATGCATGCACACCGGACGCGCGGCCTACGGGATGCGGACGGCCGCGCTGCTGGCAAAGTCCTGGCGGCACACGGGGCACACGGCGGGCTGCAGCCGCCGCACGCACGCGGCGCAGAAGACGTGGCCGCACGGGACGAGCGCGCGGTCGATGCCCTGGTCCATGCACACCGCGCACACGAGCGCCTTCTGCGCCTGGTGCTTGTCGCGCAGCAGCGTCTCGACCCGCCGGAGCGCCGCGCGGTGGTTCTCCTCGGCGAGCGTCACGCGCACGCTCAGCTGCTGCATCTCGGCCAGCATCTCGCGCTGCGTCGCGCCAAGCGACAGGTTCAGTCGCGCTAGCAGCGCGTTCACGGCGGCCGCCACATTGGCGGCGTTGACGGTGCCGGCGGCGTCCCAGGCCGCGCACTCCCCGCTGGATGCTAGCGCCACCGGCGACCCGGCGTCCAGCTTGTCGCGCAGTCTCTCCTCGGCGCTCACGTCGCTCAGCGCTGACGGGAAGTAGCGCAGCTGCGAGGACGCGTACCACCGGATGCACGAGCGCGACACCTGCACCTTGACGTCCGTGCCGCACGACTCGGCGTCGTCGCCGTCCTCCTCGACCACGCGCGCGTATCGCAGCACGCCCTTGTCGCCCTCCACAGCCACGATCTCGCCTGGGAGGCTCACGCGCAGCGGGGAGAGCCGCGCGCGCTCGTAGTCGGCGGCCGACAGCTCGGCGCCAAGCAGCAGCAGCACGCGGGCCGAGACGACGCCGCGCAGCCCCCGCGCGCCGCGCGAGTCGTCCAGCTGCAGATCCCGCAGCGCCGGCCAGTCGCTCGAGTCGTCCTCGCCGCCCAGCAGCGCGGCCGCCACGTGGAAGAAGGGCGCACTCGAGAGCGCCATGGCGTCCGTCACCTCGTCGGTCGAGCAGTGAGTGAGTGAGTGAGTGAGCAGGGGAGATGATTTCATTCAAGAATGGAGGTTTTGATTAAGTATACGGATGGTGGATGTTGTGTTGGTTTGTGTCAGTGAAAGAGAACAACTCGCCATCTAAATGGTTTCGAGTAAGTACTCATGGATGCGAAGTGTGTCGTGATGACCTGAGAATCTGATAATTCGTGTGGTGAACACAAGTGAAACTCGAGAGCACACGTAGCCACTTTGTGATCCGTATTGATATGTGCGTATTTGGCGCGAATATGATCGCAAACCTCAAATATACATCATCAGTTCCAGATCGTGAAACGAACTTCAACTTGCCGAGAAGCTCCCCATTGCTTCCCCTCCTTACTTGTGGCGCGCGAAATCCCGCGTTTCCCGCGCTTTTCCTGCCACCGATGGCACTCCGCGGCCACTTTGAAACCTGCTGCCGACGGCCAACAATGATGGCAGACACTTGCACTCCCTCTGACGCCCGAGGACCCGCTTGGTACGCGCGCGTGACGCTGAACGATGTGGAGGTGGCGGCAGCTGCAGACGGAAGCAACGAGGTCTGCCGTGTGCTCGGCATTCCAGCCACGCGCATCGTGTACAGGGACCTGCGCGCCATCTGCGCCAGGCTCGCGGTCGCCGGCTACAAGAACAAGCGCAAGGCGGACATGGTGCGCATGATCGCCGACATGAAGTTGGCGGCGGCGGTTCGTCCCGGCGAGAACGAGGCGGCCGGTCCAGACCCATTAAGCCGCATAGCGACACCGACAGGCATGACCAGCCAATTGTGCGGCAAGTATCCTCGTGAGATGGTGGCGACGGCCGCGCAGTCCTTCCTGGAGCGTGGTGGTCGCGACAGCGATGGCGACTCCCACAGGAATCCAGTCGCCGCCTTGTGTCGGCGTCCACCGCGTCTCGAGCTTCCCCGTGTGGCTAGCAGCCCACCGCACGTCTGTGCTGCATCCATGCAGCTTCACCGTCTTATGCCGCATCAATGCGTGGACTTTGGCTGTCAGCCGAGCGCGGAGAGTCCTCAAGCTGCACGTCGCCTGGATGTGTGTGACGAGAGGTGCAGCACGAGCGGCAGCAGCAGTGCCGCCTCGGACGACATCCGCTTCGTGACTCCATCATCGCAAAACAGTTTATCATCGAGTCAAGAGCATACAACCCCGAGTCGCGCTCGCCTCAGAGCTCGCAGTGACGAGAACGCGTCGCTCGACACGTGGTTCAAGGTGTCGGACCGGATCTCGGCACTCCGCGCGTCGCTCAAGGCGGAGGGCGACCGAGAGATCGCGGGGGAACTCCACGACGACATTGCCTTCCTCGTCCGGAAGAAGCGCCGGATCGCCAGGTTGCTGTGAAGGAAGTGGGGTTACGTACGTCATGGCCGCGTCAAGCGCTCTCCTAAAGGATCTAATCTTGCTTGTGATCCACTACTTCGACATCAACACGTGCATCTTCAATCCCTGAGCTCGAGCCATCCACTCCTTCTCGTGCATTGATTGTCAGGGCGACTCACGACGGGACGTGGAAGGCGGAGCTGGCCGCGATGTTGGAGCGGCACAGCGGACACTTGGGGCGTCGCAGCTGGTCGACGCAGTTGCCGCAGTAGATATGGCCGCACGGCACGAGCACGCGGTTGACGCGCGTCTCGAGGCAGATGGCGCACACAAGCGAGTCCAGCGCGTCGCGCTTCTCGCGGATGGCCTCGTCGATTTGCGCCGCGGCGATGCGCCGGCTCTCCTCGGCGAGCTCGAGCTGCTGCTTCAGGCGCCGGTTCTCCTCTACCAGCTCTTCGAACGACGTGTCCAGCGAAACGTTCAGCCGCGAGAGCAGGTCGTTGACAGCCGTCACGATGTTGGTCGACGCCACCGGCGCGCTAGTCGATGCCGAAGCCTTTGCTGCATCCTCGTCGGCGCCGTCCACCAGCGCGGTGACGGCGCTAGGCAGCGCGTCGCCGAACGCAGAGACCACGTCCGTTGTTGCCAACGCCTGGCGTGGCCTGTCCGCACCGTTGCTGCGGTTCCCGCCATTGACGCGGCCCGACCGGAAGAAGTACACCTCCGATGCAGACAGCCACTCCGTCAACTCCTTTGACACGCGCACGTGGTAGCTGCTGACCTCCGTCGCGCTCTGCCTCGACGCGATGATCTTGGCGTACCGCAGCGCTCCGTCTCGGTCAACAGCGACAAGCTCGCCAGGCAGGCACGACCGCAGCGGCGTCAGCTCAACGCCCTCGCGGTCCATGTCCGTCAGCGGTTCCCCAAGCGCGCCGCGCAGCTTCTCGGCGATCAGCGTCGGGTCCTCCGAAATGTTGAGCAGCTGGAGGACCGTGGTGATCTCTGTCATATTGGACTGCAGGATGGACTCGATAGGTGTGCAGTCCTGGATGATTCCACCGAGCATTTGGTTGATGCACGACGCGACAAGCTGTCCCACGCGCATCCCCGGGTGCTCACGCAGCGCCGACGCGCCTACGTAGATGGTGCGTCGCATCTGGTCGACAAACGACAAGCTGCCCGTGCCTCTCGTCGCCTTCGTCACGTCGACGATGCGCGACGGCAAACCCACACGGGCGATGAAGCGCGACTGCACCGCGTCAACTTGTTTGACTTCGAAAGCCCCGAGCGCCACGATTCGCCGATCGATCGCCTCAAAGTCTGGACCGGCGCCAAACGCGTCGCTGGACGCCGTCCCCTTTTGCTGCTGCGCAGTGATGATCCGCCGGAGTCCGTCTGCAAACTCAGGCGACGACAGCACGCTGTTCATGTGCGCGATCTCACTGGACATCGGCGACGGTGTTGCGGAGGACGCACTCGCGGCGTCAAGTGTCTCCGAGTCGATCTCCTCCGTCACGACGGCGCTGAGAGCTGGAACACCCAACAGTTGGCAACACCGTGATGAGAGCCGCGGATGCACGAGGTGGAGCTCGTGCAGGTCGATGCGCGTGCTGAGCCATGGCGCGTCGTTGTGTGCCATGCTGAGCGTTGGCTGCATCACCGACAAGGTCGACGGGAGGAAGATCCGCCGCTGGGTGTCGACTGTGAGCGTCGTGCCGGCTTCGGACAGCGCGTCCGCCAAGAGGTTTACGATACGCCCGACCGCAAGAAGCTCGTTCAGGCTGAGCGCGTTGCCGTGACACTCGTCGTGCAAGTCGTGCAGCAGCCGAATGTAGTCCTCGATAGTTGGCGCGTCCTTCGAGCCCAAGTGGCGGAAGAGCGTATCGTACGCGCCAAACACTCGCGGGACTTCAAACATAAGAGGCGCCAAGTTCTCCGCCAGGTGAAAGAACAGTCGAGAACCCTTGACCAGGTCCGAGCCGACTGGGATCACTGCACCTTCGGACAGTTGCCGCTGCTCCGCGTCGTTGAGATCCATCCAATGCGTCTGCAGGTACTTGAAGATCTCCTGGAAGACGTCAGTGACGGGGATGAAGAATTGCCAGTCAAGCGACGGCGACGACGATGACGAGGAGTCACTGCGGTCGCTATGCTGCGTGATCGCAGTTAAATGCGCCAGCACCTTTTGCTTCGGCGGCGGTGACGCGAGTCCGAGGCGGCTCCATAGAATGCGGGGAGGGATTGCCGCACCGTGGAGCACGGGCATTGTGGTGAACGCTAGGGCCTGGTCGTCAGGGGTAACGCACTCCACGTACGTACACACAATGAGCCGCGCGGTGAAGTTGCGGACGCCTTGGCACGAGCTCGCGGCGCCAGATCGCTGGGCGTTGCTGTCGTCGTACACGAGTGCAGGCACAAACGCGATGGATGCGACAGCGTCAAAGAACGTCCGCGACCGGTCGAACTTGTCGAAGTTCTGCACGAAGAACTGGTGCAGCGTGACCACGAGACGTTCGTCTTCGGTCGTCAAACTGCGTTTGGCCGAGCACAGCGTGTCGATGCGTTGTGCGCACTCGAGGAACATGTCGATGGACAGCTCGGTGCGGAGCCCAATCTCTCCTAGAAGTGTCAGCCACTCGGGCGTTTGGAACCCCGCGGGCAGTGGCTGGCCGGCGATGTCCCTGTAAATGCTGGAGAGGAACTTGTTCCTGGGGTCGAAGAACGCGCTGACGGGGTGGATCTCGTCAGTGTCCACGTCGTGCAGCAGTGGCGTCTGCTTGAGTAGCTGGACGAGCTCGGAGTTGCCACGAAGCGACGACCACTTGTCCAGGATCAGTGCCAGGACGATGTCGCATTGCGCTCGCTCCAGCTCGCTGAACTGCGGCAGCACGAACTGCAGCAGCTTGGCGTCACTGATCTCCTCCACGCCAAGGTCCTTGTAGAAGCGATGGAGTCGCGGGATACTCTGCAAGAACCATTGCCGCGCGCTAGCCGGCAGCGGGAAAGTGGACAGATCGATCGCTGGAGGCACTATATAGAAGTCTCCGGATGACAAGGCGCTGCGGGAGCCGCTGCTTGTGATGTAAATCGGGAGCTGCTTGAGCTTCTCCACGTACGACCGCGAGTATCCGCCGTAGATGTCGCCGTGCAGGCTGAAGTATTCGACGAGCTGCACGATCTGGTCGTCTGACAGCACGTTCCACGATAGCGTCGGTCTTCCGGGAATGCCAAATACCGAGTCGAGCAGGGTACTTGACCGCGTCGCTCGCGTCGACCCTCCAAACACCGCGTCCAAGATGTTGGTCGTGACATCCACACCCCGCGACACAATCTCACCCTCCTGCCCGGCGAAATAGGCCAGCTCCAGCACCGGGACTCCAATTGAGCAGATGATCTCGTGAAGACTCTCGCGGGAGCAAAACGCATCCATGGCGGGGATATCGGCAGGCAAGTTCCCGTCGACGTGGTCGTTCTCGCTGTGGCCACTCACACTTGACGCATTCGTAGCATCGACTTCGGTTTCCTCAAACGCCATCACCACCTGCGAAGCCGTCAGCATCCCATCACTCCCGACGCCCGACTCGCCACCAGCACCGGCGTCACGGTTGCCCTGCACCTGTCCTGGCTCGTCGACACCCAACTCCTCGATCTTCACCGCGGGGCTTGTCGTATCCGATCCATCTTCTGCGCCGATGCGTGTGCCCGATTGTCCACCCTCGTGCTCATCGTCGTCACTTCCATCGCTCTCGTCGCCGTCACTCAGCTCCATGTCCATCTCCTCCGCACTTTCGTCTTCACCCTCGCCGTCGCCGTGCAGCTGCTGTTCCATCGTCGCGAGATCCTTTAGTCGCTTGTGTTCGCTCTCCAGCTCGGCGAGTATAGCCTCGTGCGCATCAACTGCGTCCGTGAACCCACGCACGACCTCGTCAGCCAGAGCGCTGTCTCCGCTCTCACGCCACACACACGTCGCCGCATCGGGCTTTCCGCACGAGACGAGGCGCGAACCCTTCACAGGAATGAGCGGCCACGCTGCAAAATACGTCAGCGACCGGTGCTCGTAGCGCACTTCCTGCCAGAAGCGATACAGCCACAGGCGACTGATCTCATCCGGTGCGTTGGGGTCCCACGGCACCAGTGTCTGGTTCTTCCACTTTCTCGGTAGTATTCGCTCCAAGTTGTCCGCAAGCACCTTGATCGAGAACGACGTCAGCCCCATCACGGATGTGAATCGGGCGTCGCTGAAGAACCGATGCAGTCGCTGCCGCGCGGCTAGCGACACGAACATACGACGCAACGGTGAGAGGAGCTCGATCTGGTTGTACGACGCGAGCACGAAGCGGTTGCGCTGATTGACGCGGATCACGCCGATACTGCCATCTTCGAGCGGCATCAACGCCAGACCGTTGAACTCTGACCACAGCGGGTGCGACTCGATTGGAATGTGCGTTGGTACGTCGCTCAGGCAGTACTCCAGCAGCGACAAGCACACATTGGCGTGCATCCCGCTCGTGTCGATGTTTCGTAACGCGCGGCGCATTGTGCGCGGTGTGAGCTTGTGCACGCGGGAGGGTAGCAAACTATTGCAGTCTGACAGGATCCTTTTCGGCATGTCGAGGGCGGGGAAGTGAAGCCGAGCGAACGAAGCAACCTACTCGGACATCAACAGCAAGAGCACCATGTCAGACTGGAGGCTCGACACACGCGGACCGATAGGCTCCATACCTGCATATCCATGCCAGACGTATCAAGCAGATAGCCGCTGCTGAGCGAACGGAATTGACCGTCGCCGCACAAGAACAGATCCTGATCGCCCAGCTGGCGATACAGGAGCGATTGGAGAAGCAAGCCGATATCGCTTTCCCCCACCTGCATCCAGACAAATCAATCAACCCGCACCGTTTAGTCACCATACAGCGGACTCGCGCAAGTGCGACCACAAACCTGCTGAACACTGGGCCAGATGCTGTACAGCGTCTTGGGGAATGCGCTCGCAACTTGGGATTTCACCGCGAGAAGAAGTTTCAGGTACGCGGTCACAACGCCATCTTCCAGCAGCACGCGGTTCCATTGCGCCATAATGGCCACCTCGCTGCCAGTCAGAACATCAGCCGATTGTGTGCCTCCAGCCGCTCGATTGGCAGTGATGACGAGTTGCTTGTCCTTCAGGTGGGTCTTAAAGCAACCGTTGACGTGGATCGGCAAACCAATCGATTGGGCAGTGTTTGTGATCTTGAACAGCTTCCCGCGCAGTCGAGATGCCGAGCTCCCATCGCGTAGCAAGTGGCACGCCACACTGACATACGGCGTCGATTGTAGTGTCTCGTGGACCGGTGAGCAAGCCAAGTCGCGGCTTCGGCCAGCGCCAATGTTGTCTGAAAACAACCACGTATCGCGGTGTCTCGTGTTCTCGAGCTCAAGCTGCACCGTGAACTCCATTTGGTTCTCTGGAGTCACCGCGCTCTTGAAGAAGCTCTGAAACGAGAATTTTTTTCGCTTCCACTCCTCATTCCGCTGCGTCGCGACGCGCTTTCGAAGCACAGCATCCGGATTGTCAAGGGAGACCTCGCCGTGGCAATGGCGAGCGAACTCGGACTCAACCCCAAGACTCCACACCGAGATGCGGTGCACCGACTCGGTGAAGATCAGCGTCTGGAACAGTTGTGATTTCAAGTACGTGATCAGCTTCCGCGCTCGTTTCGAGGTCATGATGAGCTTGGATAGCGGCGACTCGCTCGTCCGCCACGGGAAGCGGATCAACGTGCTCGGAGTTCCCTGAGTCACGTTGCCCTGGCACGTCGGGAGGCCCACGAACGGCAGCAACTGGTCTGAATACTGCCGGAAGGTTGTACCGCGTAGATCATATTGCCGTCCAGCGCCATAGGTGTTGCTCTGCTTCCCAGCCGCTGCGGCCGAGCCTGGCGGAGCAAGGTACTCTCCGGTCGGATCCAGCACGTAGAATGCACTTCCGCTCAGGATCTGCATGCAATCGGACGCGAAGAAGCCACAGAGCAGTCCTGTCCGCGACGACTCCCCTCGGAATAGGGTGTTGATGTCGTGCTCGCTCAGCACCACGCCCTCCAGGTGAAGGCAGAGTGCTTCGTTCTGCAGTTGCTGGAACGAAGGTTGGAGGACCTTCTGCGAGGGGTGATGCCGGTAGTCTACGAAGATGTGTAGCTGCGATGCGCCAGCGCGCTCGGCTGCCACGAGCGATTCGTTGAGGAGCGCATGATGCCACGAAGGCGTCGCTTGCAGGGTCTTTCGTAGGGCAGACGCAGACGGACAAACCGTGCGGCGGCTTTGAACAGACGTTTCGGCGAGCTTGGAATGAAGAGAGATGGCGCCAAGGGCTGCTGCAACGTCGTTCGAAATGTCCTTGCGGACAAACGCAGTTCCTTGCCGCACCTCGACGGATTCGTTCCACTCCATGTCTTCGAATGTCAGCTGCATCGCTGGCACGAGGCGGTTCGCTTCGTCGAGCAGCATAATGTCCTCGGGTGCAAGCGCTTCGACAGCGGCTCTGATTTGCGGGAGCTCTTCCTCTTGGATGAGCGAGAAGATCTTGATGCATACGTTCACAATCTCGTCTTCTAGCACCGCGCGCTTTGGTAGCCTTGCCAGCGCCTGCAGGTAATCCAGCACCTCAAACGTCTCTTTTGGAGAGAACGACTGCAGCAACGACCGCGGGATGATACTCTCGCTTGGTGTGCTGAACAGCAAAGGTTCCAACGCAGTCTTGGGCGAAAACGCGATTTGTGAAACAGACGCGAAGATCTTGCCGGTCCAAATCCACCGTGCGCGCGACAGATCTTTGTAGATTGGAGATGCTTCCCACACTCTTTCATCGGCGGCGCGATGCTGGTCGAGCATCTCGTACATCTGACGCACTTCAGGAAGCGGGAAACGCCGACTCCCTTCGCTGCTGTGCGTGTCACCATTCACATGTCGATCCCAGCGATCAGCAAGCGCTATGAGCTGCTGCGCAAGTATGCTTGGATCGGTAGGCTGGTCCCATCCAAATGCGCTAACAAGCTCTTGCGATCCGAGCTCTCCGTCCAAAATGTCAAGAGCGGACGAACAGAACCACTGTATCATCATCAATATACACAAAAGAGGTCAGCTCAACAAATCGCGACGCAAACCATCGCACTGACCAACGCCACCAAGGTAATTCAATGCGTACCGCCAAGTGCTTCGGTCGTGTTCGTGCTGGGATGGAAAGCCGCTTGTGCGCTGCGTCGAGGCGCTGGTTTGGCTGCCATGGCATGAGCGGATCGGTCGGGGCACCACAAACAGGCAGCCAGCGGATCTCTAGCAGCCCGTCCACGATGGTACGTAGTGACGAGCCGTCGCGAGAATCTTTCTCTTCCTGCTGGAGCGCAGCCACCATCGTGTCGAAGTGCTTGTTGACGACCGACAGAAGATTGGAAGCCTTCTCCCACGCTGGCGAGGTCTCACCGTTCCCACTTTCCTCGGCATACATGGTCTCGACCGAGCGAGCGCTCTCCAGCACTGCATGACAAGACAGCCCCATACGCAAGCCCAGAGTTCGCAGGATGTCCGCAATCTCCGGTGGGGTGAAAGCCTCTGCCGGGAGACTGTTCTCGCCCACCAACGTACTAAGTTCCTTGCTGTTCGGGTCGTGCAATTCGTTCACGCGACGGAAGATGCGCTTGCGCGAAGGAATGATTGGCTGGGTCTGGAGAAACGATCGGAATCGCGCATCAGCCTTCTGGTGGAACGGTAGCGAGACGAGCGCTGCCACCAGCGTTTCATCGACTAACGAAGGGTCGATGAGCTCGAGCTGCTTCAAGCGGGGAAACACGAAGTCCAACAGGAACTTGGTGTTCGACCACTCATCCGCGCCGCAATCGCGAAGGAGCTTGCGCGTCGCCTCTGACTCGGTGCGGAAAAAGTTCGCGTCGAGCAATCGAGTATCCGTCGTCGCGTCTGGGATATATCCTCCACGGCGTAAACTCACGAACTGTTGAGGGGAGTCCTTGGTTTCTGATTGATCTGCCCGTCCGTCGAGCACGCCAGCGTGGACCGCGAAGATGGGGAGGTCGTATAGCGTGTGTTCACAGGAGTCCGGAATAGCGCTCATACCGCCGTTGGACAGGAAATCGCACAACGTAAGCCGGTCTTCCGCACTTGAATGGGCGAAGATCTCGTCAAAGCTGCGCCGACCAGTTAGCGCTTGAACACGCCCCAGCGAGACTAGAACCCCCTCAGGAGTGAGTTTCTGCGCAAGTTTGTGCTGCAGCAGCCACTGAACACTCTTGTCGCCGTTCACCACGGATGCATCCACGACGTAGACGCCAAGTGGAGCGAAGCTTTCAACCAGGCGCTCATACCCATCCCCCGCAATGGATGCGCTTTCGTTCTGGCGAATCACGATGCCAAACCCTGACGAAGGCCGCACCCAACCGGTCTGGTTGTCCGCGAGGGCGATTGGCAGTAACGGGAGCTTCTCAAATCTGTCTGGCAACTCCCCTCCTTTGGCTAGTGTCGTCTCGATGTATCGCCAGAGTAGGCAAAGCCAGTCGTAGCAAGCTGCCTTCTTGTCCGGTGCGCTCTCGTCGGCAATAATCACCAAGATGCCGCTCTTTACCTCCTTCAAGTGTCCACCGAGGACTCGCGGCAAGAACCGAGTCATAATCGTCTCCAAGTCAGCCACGCCCAGGTTTGAGCCATCGAACCCCGAGGGCAGCGCCTCAAACAAAGGGCGATAGTCGGCCTTGACAACAACATCCGGGAAGGACGCAAGCAGCTCCTCTTCCACCTCGGATCCCAGGTAGTACCGTAGTTGCTTGGGTTGCGAAGCTTGAGTGTGCGAAAGCCGAAGGAATTGCCCGTATGAGCCGTTCTTCAGCGATAGAATGGGTAATTCATCGAGCGCGTCAATTGGAGTCGAGGCGGTCGCTCCAGAGCAATCGTACAGACAAAACTCGATGACTCGGTGAGCTGCGGTTTCGTCAAGTTGAGGAAGTAGCTTTCCGTCTCGAACGAGATCTCGAAAGAGCGCTGGGGTCATCGCACTCTTCACGGTGTCCAGCTGAACAGCAAGCTTGCGAAGCGCCTCTGGCAACAGCACCGTCGGGTATCCTGCGATCGTCAGAGCGCCTTCGAGAAGCTCCCACCCAGGAACAGTGTCATCGATCACCACGCACTCGGCGGGGGTAACAGCAGTCCACGCACGTGACTGAATCGCCAATGTGTCGGACAGCGGAGCACGGGGCTGATTGTGCGATACGAAAACCGGGTGGTGTTTCATCCTTCGAAAGAGCTCGTGGACGATCGCTTCCCACGGTTGCGTCGGCAAGCGAGTCGGGAACAGCGCCAGGTATTGCGCGACGTTCTCTCCGCACAGCGCCTGGGCTGCCAAAAGAAACGTGATATACGCTGGCGCCACGGCATCCACGAGCAGACTTGCGTTCCACTCCGACCGAAGCTTGCCTTCTCCAGTCATGTCATCGCCGTGCCACACATCTCGTCGGTTCGACGACAGCTCAAAGTACCCGTTCACGTGAACAGGTAAGCCAACGCGAACGGGGAGTGGGAGGAAGCAGAATGCGCGACCTTCAGTGGATACGCCATCAATACGCCCCGCGATGCCAGCCCAGGGAATCAGCTTTAGCGACACGTTCTCTGGGGCACAAGCCATCTCCCGCGCTCTCCCTCCTCCGATCTGGTTGCACACGAGGTATTGCGCGGTTGAAGAGCTGAGCGAGTTGACAGCAGCCAGAGATGCGCACCTAGTGCTTGCCGACGCTATGTCGGCTTCGAAGTCGGCGAAAAAGTCGGCAAGCTCTTGCTGCTCGGTCGTGCTGATGCGCACGACCTGCGTGATGGAAGGCAGCTCATCTTCCGGCTTTGCGCTTAGCCGCGAGTAAAAGTCGCGCTTGGACGACATGCCTCCAGCCCCTGTCGTGTCCTCGCCGCGCACGAACGCGTCGATTTGCTTCCATGACCCGCCGTCATCTTCGGGTGCGACGTCGGTGCCGAAGAGAAGGAAGGGCTCCTGGCCCACCTCGTATTGCACGTACACCTCGACGTTGCGGACGTTCCGGAGGAAAAGCATTGTCTCCGTTACGGAGGCGCGGAAGCGACGAAAGAGGTCGGCGACTTCTCGCCGAGAGTAGGCGCGGTGCTTGATATCGCTGGCCTCGGCGAGCTCCGGCGTCCGCAGTGGGAAGCGGAAGAGCGTGCCGTGAAAGTCGCTCTCCAGGTCGCAGCCGAAGACGTCCTTGAGCGGGGCGAACTGGTCGGGGAACTGGTCCACAATGGGCGAGTTGACGAAGCGGATCCGGAGCCCGGGGTTCGCGGCCGAGATGCCCGGGAGGTTGGTCGCGTGCGGGTCGAACATGACTGGCAAGCGTATACCATAGACAAGCAGAGAGAAGAGAGTCAGAGATGGAGGGGCCATCGGCGGGAGGGAACGAGCCGGCGCGCACCGATCGAGCCGGCCGAGACGATGGTCGGCAGGTCCGTGAAGTGGTAGACCGAGTTGAAGCCGAGGCCGAAGCGACCCGTGGTGCTCGCGCGCTGCAGCTTGCTACCCTGGCCGATGCGCGCCAGGTTGAGGAAGTCGCTGTCGCTGAACTCGGCGTCGTTGAACTGGGAAAGGCGCCACATCAATCTCCTCCACTCCTCTCCACGCCCCATTCCTACAGACGCGGGCACGTACGCAGTATAGCGCGGGGCCCTGCCACTTGGCCATGGCTGGGCTGAAGAGCGTCGCCGAGCCATAGGTGGCGTGGTTGTACAGCACGCGCACGCGCGCCGCGCCGGCGTCGTCTGCGTTCTGGATGAGCTCGCTCAGGATGTTGGGCCCGTCCGGGTACTGCTCCAGGATGCGCGCGATGCGCTTGGTCAGCGCCTCGCTCTGTCCGAACGCCTCGACGTCGCCGCCCGCAGCCAGCGAGATTGCGGGCCGCATCCTGCCGT
The DNA here is from genome assembly GCA_023338175.1 of Phytopythium delawarense. NCBI lineage: Eukaryota > Oomycota > Peronosporomycetes > Pythiales > Pythiaceae > Phytopythium > Phytopythium delawarense. The sequence continues at coordinate 42,990 of JAADYF010000066.1, forward strand.
CTCGGCGGCGGCCTTCCTCCCCCACGCGGCTTGCTGCCTTTCCCGGCACGTCTGGGAATGCTGATGCGGCATGATTCGATCGTGTTTTGTGTGTACCACATGAATGTTTAAATGTGTGGAGGGTTGAAAAAGATTGATTAATGTGGTCCACTCTATTCAACTTCCATAATGGACCCAAAGGATGTGGTTTGGACTACGGCCCACACGAATGTGTGTGGGTGTGCGCGCATGATTTGGACAGCGCACATGATTTTACCGGACAGCACGGATCGGTGCGTCGCCTGACGAACACATCCGCAAGCGTCGCCCTTCCGACACAGCAGTTGCATCCTTCAGTGAGTGAGGGATTGGGAAGTGTGGCGTGGCGGGAGAAGCGGCGAACGTTTGAAGCGGCCCAATGGCGAGTTGCCAGCTCCGTTTCCTCCGAGCGTAAAAGGCCGGAACGCGAACCGTTCTTTTACGTTCCATTCGCAACCCATTCCCGAAGAATTGGGAGCGACTGGTCGCCCGATTGTGGTTCGGACCCGACCCGTTTCTTCTCTGGACCCGCCCACCCGGGTTCTATTCCTCTTTTTATTTGTAAGCAACCCTCCCCCTGAAGCGTGAACTGGGTTGACCCGCGGGTCGCTTGCTGTCCTCCAAACCCGAAACTGGCAGCGGCCGAACAGTTGGCAACCCGCCTGCTGGGCCGCACGTGACAATCACTCTTGATCCGCGCGAAGGGCGGGAAACGAACCGCGACACAAAATCTTTCCCTCGACGCCTTTTTTTCCTCCATTTTCGCCCTCGGCCATCTCGAATTTTCGAAAATTCCCCCTCGCGCACACGCCTCGGCCGCGCGACCATCACTCAGTCCGCGCGTCCCCTACAAACCCTCCGATAAAGCATTCACTCCGGCATTCCGTCCGGGACACCCGCCTTTTTTGCATGGGGCTGAACGAAACGCGAGCTTTCCCGTCGACTGCAACCCATGGCGGCGGCGAGGGCGGCCTCGGCGCCGGCCCCAAGCCGCGGGACGCCGCCCCAAGCCGCGTAGGCGCGTTCCAGGGCCCGGCGGGCTCCAAGCGGCCGCCGCAGGGCCTCGAGACGATGGGCAAGAAGAGACGCGCGGAGGACGCCCTGGACCCGGCGCCGGGCGCCTGGGACGCGCCGGTGCTGTCCCCGCTGAGCGTGGCGTCGGCGGCGCAGATCCGGCAGCACCTGCGCGACGTGCGGCGCGAGGTGTTCCTGCGGCCGATGCTGGCGCTCGTGACGCGGCTCATGTTCCACCGCGGGAACCACGGACTGTTCAACGAGCGCGTGGACCCGGTGCGCTGGAACGTGCCGCACTACTTCGAGGTGGTCAAGCGGCCCATGGACCTGTCGGCCGTCAAGAGCAAGTGCCTGAACCTCGAGTACGCCAGCGCCGACGCCTGCGCCGACGACGTGCGGCTCGTCTTCCACAACGCGTGCCTGTTCAACCCGCCGGGCCACCTCGTGCACGAAGCCGCCAAGGAGCTGCTGCAGGAGTTCGAGGCCGAGTACGCGCGCTTCGTGGCCAAGACGCAGGCGCTCGACAAGCGCCGCGAGGAGCACTCGTGCCCCTTCTGCCTGGCCAACGTCTGCGGCGTCTGCAACGACAAGTGCATCACCTTTGAGCCGCCCTTCGTGCAGTGCGCCGGCCCGTGCCGCCAGCGCATCAAGCGCCACGCCGTGTACTACAAGACGCCGACCGGGTCGCACCACTGGTGCGCCAAGTGCTTCACGTCGCTGCCCAAGATGATCACGCTGCCGTCAACGGCGCTGGCAGGCTCTATGCCCGACACGCCCAGTGCTGAGCAGGAGCAACCGACGACGACGGCCGTCGCCAAGAACACACTGCTCAAGGCCAAGTTCGTGGACCAGCTCACCGAGCCGTGGGTCCAGTGCGACCAGTGCGCGGGCTGGGTGCACCAGATCTGCGCGCTGTTCAACGCCTGTGAGAACGCCGACGACGCGGACGACGACGACGCGCCGTACACGTGTCCGCTCTGTCGGCTGAAGGAGCTCGACGAGGAGAAGGAGAACTGGGACAGCAGCATGTCCCCGAGCGAGACGTCGGTGGAGGAGTTCCCCGTCGCGACGCAAGCAGACCCCTTCGACTTTTTCCGCTCGCACAGCCCGGTCCTCAAGCTCCGCAAGCTGACTGGGAAGGACTTCACGCGCGTGCTTGGGTTCGACCAGGAGATCAAGAGTCGCATCGCCGGATACTGCGGAGGCAGCGATGGTCTCATCACCGATGGCGCCGTTGTGGACTCGACGCGTCCGGCGGGCGTCGTCAAGAGCCGAGACCTGGCCGACTGCGCGCTCTCGAGGTACATGCAACAGCGGATCCACCAGTATCTCGTAGGTGTCGGGGAAACGGAGGTGGCCGAGTCGGTGGTGGTCAAGGTCGCGTCTTCCATCAAGACATCATGCGTCGTCAGTCCCGCGGTGCGCGAACACTTTCGCAGCGACCAACTTGAGGTAGGCTGCGTGTGTATCCCTGTTTTGTTGTTCGACGAGCGAGCACTGACGCTTGGACGCTTTTGATGCTTGCAGTACCCAGAGGAGATCGACTACACCTCCAAGGCGATCTTCGTGTTCCAGTCGATCAATGGGATCGAAGTGTGCATCTTCTCGATGTAAGTAGCGTGGTGGCAGCGATGCTCATTGTGTGCTGCCAACATCCTTCTAACGCGACTCTGTGCCTTCCTTCGACTCTACCAGGTATGTGCAGGAGTACGACGCTCAGTGCAACTTCGCCGCCAACCGGAACCGCGCCTACATCGCCTACATCGACAGCCTCGTGTACATGCGTCCGCGCCACGTGCGCACGAATCTGTTCCACCAGATCCTGATCTCGTACTTGGCGAACTGCAAGGACCGCGACTTCGAGTACGCGCACATCTGGGCCTGTCCAACCACCCGCGGCGGCGACTTTATTTATTGGTGCCACCCCTCGTTCCAGAAGAACCCGGGGAAGGACCGCTTGCTGCAGTGGTACCTGGGCATGGCCGCCAAGGGCAAGCAGAGCGGCGTCGTCTTCGACTGCAAGGACCTGTACGCGTGCGAGTTCGAGTCGCTCGAGACCAGCCTCGCCACCCGCCTCCCGCCGTACTTCGAGGGAGACTATTGGCCTTCGGAAGTCGAGCGCCTCGCCGCGTGTCCACCCAAGCGCGGCAAGCTGACCAAGGAGGCGTACGCCGCGAGTCTGAAGGGCCAGCGGTTCCGAAAGCGCCTGGTTGATTCGGTCAAGGGCTCTCGCGACTCGTTGTTCGTGATCGCGCTGCAGCCAGCTTGTTCACAGTGCCAGCGCTTGATCGTCAAGTCGACGGCAGACTGCGCGAGCGCCGACACCAGCGCGGAGCTGTGCGGCGCGTGCAGCAGCGGTGGGAACTCGACAGTGCTGGAGAGTGCGGTGAGACCCGGCGGTGTCGAAGACGCGGAGCTGTCGTGCCCGTTCGTGGACTACCGGCCGAGCCTGCTCAAGAACTGCGAGGAGCGGCACTACCAGTTCGACAGCTACCGGCGTGCCAAGTACTCGACGATGATGCTCATCTACGAGATCCACTCGAGCCAGCGCGCGCGGCAGTGAGCGATCGGCATGCATAGAGGATGATTGTTAGCGTGCGCGCAGCTGTTGCGCGGTGCCAGGGACGCGTTAGTTTAGATAGAACCACTCAGGAAGATAGTGAAACAAAACAAGCAGGCATGGAACGCGTTGCCCATGCGGAAACACACTCACGCACAATTCCGCCATCGTCGTGTTTCTCGAGGATGAGTTGGCCGAGCTCTAGCGGAGCATCGAGTACTCCTCGCTCCTGCTTCCCAGGACGGGAAACCCCATCGCACGACCCATGAACGACCGCGAACAGAGATGAAGCACTTACCGGCGCGCACTCAGCTGAACGAAATGGGCAGCGGGGCGTTCACAGCATCCGAGTCGAGCGTGAGTTTCTCGTTGTCGAGCCACTTCTCGTACTGCTGGCAGAAGTTGACCAGGTCCAGCTTCAGGTCGCCGTACAGCTTGGCGGCCCGCCCGCCATCGACGATGAACTCGTCCGACTCGAGCTCTTTGCGCGCCTCGCACAGCAGTGACGCCCCCGGAGGCAGTGACTTCTGGCTCAGAACCGACTCGAAGTAGTACTTGTGATGGTACGCCTGCATCTCGCCAAAGAGCAGTCGCTCGACCGAATCTTGCGACGGAGGCTTGTTCAAGTCCTCGTCTTCGTAGCGGAGCCAGTCGTCATCCAGCTCCGGTCGCACGTGCAAGTAAATCTCCGTCAAGAGACCGATGCATGTGTACTTGCGCATCCACTGTGATCATAAACGCATTCGAGAAGGTTAGCATCTATGACGACGAGAAAGTAAATCGGTGGCGGAAGGTACCTGCGGCCCAAGGTACTTGGCTTGTGACTTGACCAGCTTGAGCGCGTACAGGCGGGGCAACGGGATTTGCAGCGACACGACACGCTGAGCAGCAGCAACGCAGTACATCCGCCACAGTGAGCGTCAACGTCGATCAACAGATATCATGACCTCATGCAGCAACGAACCTTGAGCCACACAATGGAGGAGCCTCGGCACAGCGCGTTCTTGATGATGTTCGGCTTCCTCTTGGTCAGTTTCTGCAGGATCCGCAGAATGCTCGTGATGATGCGCGTGGACTGGAGCGAGTAGTCGTTCACGCCGTCCTCGACGATTAGATTCAGCTTCTCGAGCTCACGCTCAAGCGCGTAGAAGCCAGACTTGGCCTCGTCCCCACCGTTGTCTTGCCGCGATGGCGACACCTGCAGGTATGTCGCGACGTCCTTGTTCATAAACTTGGTGAGCGTCGCCAGCAAGTTGTTCTCCAGGAAGAACTGCATGAAGTACTCGGCTTTGCACATGTGGCTCGCGCGGAAGTGCTTGAAGATGAGCAAGATTGTCAGGCACGCCACGTCCAGCACGATGGTTTTCTCACGCAGGATCCACTTCCAGAACTGGTTGTCGTTGTTCAGGTCGGGTCCGCCGCCGCCGAACCCCATGCCGTAGTCGCCCGACGTCACGGTGTACATGGGCGGTTGCTGGTCACCACTCGACGGCCGGCGCGAGTAGAACGTCTTCTTGTCGCGGGCGTTCAGTGCGCTACCGCACGAAAGCGTCACGATGTTGCTCAGGAACGTCGTGTAGTCGCGCATGCACGGCAGGAACAACTGGTACGTCTGCTCGCACCGCAGCTCCCACTCGTCGTCCATGGCGTCCAGCGGCGCGGTTGCGCGCGCGGGGTCGTCTTCATCCCCATAGCGCGGCGTTCGCAGTCGATCCTCCGCACCACCGGTCGATGACCCGTTCTCTCTCCCCTCCTTGAGCTCGTAGGTAGGCGTGTGCAGGTACTTCATGTGGATCGCCTCGCGGACTTTGGCAAACTTGAGCTTCTGCAGGTAGTACGGGTCCTGGGACTCGAGCACCGCCGTGTCATGGTACGTCTTCTTGAAGGTCTTGCACAGCAGGCGGTCGTTCACTTCGTCGTCAAGCATGGACGGGTCGGACACGTGGCGCGCCCGACGCAACTTCTTGAGCGCGACGAGCGAGTCGAAGCCGCCGAGCACGGCCGCGAACCACTCGTGGAACAGCAGCAGCAGGCGCTTGATGGGGAAGCCCGGCAGCACGTTCAGCTGGCTGAGGCAGTCCAAGATCGTCACGAGCGAGTACGTTGGCCCACAGATGCCGATGATCATGAGCTGGCGGTCGAAGACGGCGTTCTGCTTATTGGCGTTGAACACGATCAGCAGGTACATGAGCACCATGTCGCGCTGGAGGTCGCCGATGAGCGCGTCGACCTGGTCCAGGTCCAGGTGCTGGAAGTTGAGTCCGCGGAACGCGTGCACGGACCGCTGGAGGTGGTCCGAGAAGACCGAGAGCGCGCCGCACTCCATCAGCAGCTCGTTGTTGACGCGCGCGTGCTCCATCTGCTCCAGCGCCTCGGGGCTGCCGGCGCCTAGCCCGCCGCCATTCCGCGCCGCCCGCGACGGGTACTGCAGGTTCTTGTTCGAGGAGCCGCGCACGGGCGCCGTGTGGATCGCCCCCTCCGCGAGGAGCAGCAGCTCGCGCTTGGCGCGGTAGGTCGTGTCGAGCCGCGCCACGTTGGCGGCCGACGTGTTTTCGATCTGGTTGAGCAGCACGCTGACGCGCTCGCGGCCCTTGCGGCGCGCGGAGGAGGACGCGGACGCCGCGACGGCGCTCCACCAACGCGCGGCGTCCGCGTCCGTCTCGGGGTCCACCGCCTCCTCGTGCACGTATGAGCAGTAGAAGAAGGCGAGCTTGGCCTGCAGCGGCAGCGCGCGCAGCAGCTGGTCCGACGACATGCTGCGATACTACACACTGCTCCTCCTCCACTCCGAGTCCTTCTTGGCTTCGCGGCTCGCGTTTCTCTCGGGGGCGACTGGTGCTCGTTGCCGGACGCGGCGCCACTTGCCGCCAGGGCCTTTCCCTTCAACTCGCGCCTCCCCCCGCTTCTTGTGTTGGGAACGTCGACTTGCACCTGCAGCGGGTTTGGCTTGCGTTCAGTATTGGTGCGGCCTTTCTCGGGTGCCAGTTTTGTGCTCCTAGTGTCGGATTTTGCAGGAAGTGCACGGTGCGAGATGTCACTCATGTGAGTGAAGTGTGACTGAAATGGATTGTGGTTTTCTTTGGACCCGTGGTTTTCTTGAGGCAGTGGTGTTTCAAGACGTGGTTTTTTACAGAGTGGTTTGTTGAGCAACGAAGAGTGAGGTGACGCGAAGGTCGCGCGTATCGACGAGGCATGCACCTCACTGAGCTCCAGCGAGTCCACTTTCTGGAACAGACGGGCCAAATTCGAAGCTCTCTCAAGTCCAATACCTCCTATACTGCATGGTGTCGAGCTTTTAAAGTACAAATGCAATTCCAGAGGCAGCCGGAGGTGTTTGGAAAAGGTGTGTAGCAATCCAGTTTTGCAAGGTGGAGAAGCACATTGTGCCCACCGAGGCCGTTGCAACACCCAACTTTGTTGGCAAATTCTCCTTTTTCACCGAATAGTGGTGGATTTTATCTCCAATCGCGCATATGTAGGTACGAATGTTCCAAATACATATGTAGTCGAACATTATAAAATCGAGAGAGGTTATTTAGAGGAGGGGTGAGTGTGAAAGGGTTGAAAATCAACCCCACGACAACGACCATTTTTTTGGACCCGTTACTTTCGAATTGACATCGACAGATCGAGCGCCCCCCCCGCCATGGTCGCCGTGGCCAACATCGCCCACCACGTATACCTCCTGGTGCCAGTCGATGCGACGGAGCGCCGCCGGTTTTCGTACGTGGGGTGTACGATGTGGCCCGGCGACCGGCTGTGCCAGCACAATGGCATAGCCCCGGGCGGGGCCGAGGCCACCAAGACCCACCGCCCTTGGGAGGTCCATTGCCTGGTGCGCGGGTTCCCTGATGTCCACGCCGCTCTGCAATGTCCGTAGGCTCTAGCTGTTATCGTTATCAACATGCAACTGATATGTATATGTTACGTTGAATGTACAGTCCTGGCCAAAATTATAAGAAAATCGGGTTTCGGTCGATTTCTCAGCCAATCGGAAGCGTGGAAGGTTAAAACGCTGCCAATCAGCTCTATTCAGCATCGGAAATACGACAGTATCGTTTTTTCGGCATTCGAA
>JAADYF010000660.1:0-15736 GCA_023338175.1 Phytopythium delawarense
ATGGGTAACTCTCAGGCGCAAAAGGTTACCCTTCCTCGTCATCCACGCAGTTCGACATCGTCTCAGATCAAGCAGAAGCAGAAGCAGAAGGCGAGAACGACGGGGAGAAGCAGAAGGCGCCTCTCCTCGCTTCCTGCCGCCGCCTCCAGCGACCAGAAGCGGCCAGTCGACAGTAACCCAGTGGAGGGGAACACCTAGCGCGAGAGGCGGGTGGCCGAGGCGGTCACGTCGCTCGCGCCGAGGCGTTGAAGGCGCAGGGCGAACCGAGGGTCTCCGCCCCTTCCGCTCCCGGATCGCCGCGTGTTTCCCGCGCCGAGGAGAAGCAGCAGGACCGCAGGAGACGACACAAGACAGGAGGGAGGACCGGCCGCCATGTACCATGTGGCCGAGATGGTGCGCGACGCGCAGCGGGACATGCAGGGCTACGGCTATGGCTACGGCGGCTGGATCGTGTACACGCCGCTGCCGTTCCTGTACGCGCTGACGGCGCAGATCGCGCGCACGATGCAGCGCAAGGCGCCTGACCTGGTCAAGCGCGCGGCGGTGGGTGCGCGCGACCAGCTGGCTGACGCCGTGAGCGCGACGCACGCGCGCGCCGTGGCGCTGCGGCTCTCGGCCACGCGCGGCGGCCGCCTGGTCTTCTACCGCGTCAAGGTGGTGGCGGAGACGGCGCCATTGCCGGGGCCCATCGCACCGGTGCGCACGCACATTATCGTGCCGGTGCTGCACGCCGTCGAGGGCGTCGCGCACTTTGTCGCGAGCGACGAGCTGCCGGAGCTGTACTTCGTTGCCAAGAACGCCATGCGCCGCCGCTTCCTGCTGCGTCACCTCGTGCTCCCGCCGCTCGGTGCAGTAGAGAGCGTCGCGCGGTACATGGTCATCTTGCCCACGCAGCTGGTGTTCCCGTCCCGCGAAGAGATCGAGCTGCGCACCGACTTGCTGCTCGACGTGTCCACCTCGCGCGTACAAGCGATCGTGGACTACATGTACTCGGCCACAGAGGTGCTGGACGAGCGCTGGAGTATGGTGCAGTGGAACATCTTGGGCAGAGGGCCGTACGAGCGCCTCTCACGCCGCCGACGCGACGAGGTAGTGCATAGCGTCGACCAGCGCCGCCGCACCCTCGCGTCGTACTACAAGCTGTATGAGTTCATGGCGTCGATCAAGCTCCAGAACGAGATGCTCTACTCTGACCTGTTGCAGACCTTCCCCGACAGCGCCGGTATCCCAGTGGACCGCGACGAAGAAGTGAAGAAGAACGCGGCGCTGGCCATGGCACTCGAAGAGCAAGAAGCCACCGCGTTCCCGATATGGTTCTACCGCAAACTGGATGTGACGAGCGGAAATGGTCAGCTGATTCCAAGTGGCACGAGCGGGCATGGACTTGGAAGCACCACTGTCAACCCGATGCCAGCGACAGGTGTGAACGGTAGCGGGAGTGGCGCAGCAGCAAATGGAAGCGCCATCCGCGGAGGTTGGATCGAGTTCCCAGCCCACGAGACTCGACGGCTGGAACGTAAGTTTCGATGGTACCAGCAGGAGAAGGCTCGGTGGATCCAACAACACGGCAGTCTCGCCAACGGCGGCCCTCTGACGCCTCCTTCCAGCGTCGTATTGGTTGACGAAGGCCGGCATGAAGTGTGTCTTGAGACCATGAAGATGACGCCTATTTACTGGCCAGAACTCGAGCACATCGAGGTGTATCGCGCCGTGTGGCTATATGCTCAACGGAACTACGGCCTCGCGCCGTACACGCCGGACGCTGCGTCGGCGCTGGAGGATGCGTTCACGTACTACCTGGCCTACTACCCGAAGGAGCAGCAGCGTGTGTTCGAGGTGGAGTCGAAAAAGCCCCGCAACCGTGGCTGGTTCGGCGGTGCGCGGCCGATCCCGCAGGCAGACATCGACAAGCAGTGCACGCTGAGTGTGCCGATCGACGGAGACTTGGTGGAGTTCAAGGGCCCGAATGACATGGTTCAGTACACGCGCTTGCTGGCTGGGACGACGCCGTTCACGAGCAAGCGACGCGTGTACCGCGGCGACCCGCGCATTCGCCATGACGCCGCGACGATGCAGCGCTGGCAAGAGGCGATGCAGAGCACAGATGACGGGTCGTCAGCTGCGGATAGCAGCGCAAACACCAGTAGTGGCACTGACGATGATGCGGACATCAAGCAGGATGTGGACCACTTGGTTCTGATTGTGCACGGCATTGGCGACGCTCTGAAGACGATCGACTTGATCAACGTGGTCACGCTGCGGTCAATCATTGACTGCGCCACGAATCTTCGGACGTTGCACCGCGAAGCTCGGAACTCGACGCACTTTTCGTCGCTCAACCAAGAGCACCACGTCGAGTTTTTGCCGATCGAGTGGCACTCAAAGCTTCACATGGAGGACCTAGACGGCATGATCCGAGACGTGACGCTGCCTGCCATCCCCAAGCTCCGCGAGCTCGCGAACGACACGGTTCTCGATGTACTGTTGTTCATGTCGCCCATCTTCCACGAAGTGATTCTGAATGAAGTCGCGAACGAGATGAACCGCGTGGTGGAGCTGTTTCGAGCTCGTCACCCGCGCTGGCAGGACGGAAGGAGGAAGAAGGTGTCGATCGTCGCGCACTCACTTGGATCGATCATCGCATTCGACATTCTGAACCACCAGAGCGTGTACCAAGACAAGAACGGCGAGATGCCAACTCCGGACGGCAGCAGTGGCAACGTCGACACGGACGACGAGAGCAGCGTCGGCGTTGAAGAGGAGCAGGAGACCGTCGGAACGGACACTGAAGCGCAGCGAAAGCCTTCGACGTCCTTGCCTCGTCGCAGCAGCGCCAATCACATGAACGGCAAGCGCAGGAAGCGTCGTGATGGCCCAAGACCACGGACGTTGGTGTACGCGCCTCGACTCGTGTTTGACGTGGAGAACCTGTTTTGCTTCGGATCGCCCGTCGGTCTGTTCCTGAACGTGCGTGGACAGAAGATCGACCGCTCGTTCTCGCTCCCCATGTGCAAGCGGCTTTTCAACATTTACCACCCGTACGACCCGGTCGCGTACCGCATCGAGCCGATCGTGAACCCTGCGCGGGCGAACTCGAAGGCAGCGATAATCCGCACGTTCGAGGGCAAGCTGCGCTTCCAGTACCAGCTGCGCAACTCGTTCCGCACCATGTGGCAGACGCTGCGTCAGTGGCGGCGCGACTTTGAATTCGACGTGGCCCACGCGGCGCACAGCATTGGTCTAGTCGAGGAGCACGCGGTGTTCCAGCCGGGCACGCGCTCAAGTGCGATGCTGTCCCCGCTTGCAGATGTGCTGGCGTTGACGAGCGAAGCGCGCAGCCAGAGTGTGGCTGCCGCCAAGCTGCGTCGACGTTCGCGCTCGAGCTCTGGCCGAGCGACTGGCGCTGCGGACGATGAGACGCGGGACGTGGAGGTGTACGGCCGGTTGTGTGAAGGACTGCCCGTCGACTACTCGCTGCAGGAGAACGAGATCGAGATCGCGAACGAGTACTTGTTCGCGCTCACGGCGCACGTGATTTACTGGGGGAACCGCGACGCAAGTTTGTTCATGGCGCAGAAGCTCGTGTCGGACCCCGCGCTCGGCGATGAGCTGGCTGAAGAGATGGTTGCAGCGGACGAGGAGGCTATCGGAGAAGCGGAGGATCTGGCGAGCGAGCAGCATGAAGAAGCGGCTGTCATTGTTGAGCAGGAAGCAGTGTTTATCGGCGAAGAGGACGAGCAGGCGAAGCGTCAGCCGTCAACAGAGAAGGAGGAGGCCACCGCGTCGTCGGAGCTGTCACTGTCGTCAGGTGACGAGCTGGAGGAGAAGCAGTCGGCGCCTTCGATGCGTCGTCGGCGGCTGCAGCCTTCACGCGTCCAAGCCGAAGAGCAGGCATGACGCGGAGTGTAGTAAGTTAGCTCGGAACGAGCAATAGACGTCGACGATGTCAATCACCTCCGCTATCCATTCACCTCCTGGGCTCTAGCCTCTATCGAAGGAGAAGGAGTCCGTGCCCGACCGACCTGGCCTGACCTGAAGCCGTGTAGTCGTCTGTTGCTGTTCGCGCTCTACTTCTTGGCGGGCACGGCGACGAACTCGCGGCTCTGGGTGAGCTTGTCGTCCGGCTCCTGCAGGAACGCGTCCAGCAACGCGTTGAACTCTTGCGCGCACTCGATCACGAGGTCGTGGCGGCCCTCGGGCACCACGTGAAGCCGCGAGTGCGCGATGCGCTCGCTCAGGTACTCGCCGTGGAAGTCGGCGATCATCTTGTCCCTGCCACCCGAGACCACGAGCGTCTTGCACCGGATGCGCGGCAGCCACTCGCAGTACAGGTCGCCCGCGTCGTTCTCGTAGATGCTGCGCAGCGCATCGCACATGGCTGGACAAGCAAGGAGGAGACCGTCAGCGCCAGTCCTCAGCGTCGTCAGCAGTCCCATCAGCTGAGAGTCACGCACCCGACCAGCCCGTCTGCAGCTCCTCGGCGCCGTAGATGGCCTCGCTGCGCTCTCGCTGCGCGCGCGACCACTTGGACACGTCCTCGACCTTGTCGAACACCTCGACGTCTTCATCGCCCACGAACGCCTGGCACCACCGCATGAGCAAGGCACGCGTTCATCAACCGCCACAGCACGCCCAGCTTAAGATGATATAGGACGCTGCGCACGTTGCCGGCGACGAGCACGAGGCGCGAGACGCGGTCCGGGAACTTGCCGGCGAGCACGGCGCTCGTGTTGGCCCCCGCGCTCCACCCGAGCAGCGAGAACTGCTCCGCCACGAGCGTCAGTCAGTCAGCCAATCCATCCCACAAGTCGCTAGCAAGCTCAGGGCGTACCTTGTTCAAGCCCAACTGGTCCACCGCGCGCAGGACGTCATCGGCGTCGCGTTCAAAGTAGCGCGCGGGGAAGTCGCGGCGCGGCGGGCGACTCTGGCCGTACCCGCGAGGGTCCACGCCGACGAGCGAATAGGACGCGCCGAGCGCCTCGAACTGCTTGGCGAAGTCCTCGCGCACGCCGCCTACACGCACGAGCGGCTGTCAGAGGCGCCCGCGGCCGGCGAGACGCGCAGCGGACGGACGCACCGAAGGCCGAGGGGAGACACACGACCGGCGTCTTGTCCTTGGCGTCCTCGACCGGCACGAGCGCGTGCAGCTCCACGCCGTCCGACACGGACACCTTGACGCTGCGGTGGCTGGACAGCGAGGCAGAGGACAAGGCGCGGGCCGCGGCCGGCCGCAAGCGCAGCGCAGGGAGCGATCGCGCGAGCATCTTACTGCCTCGAATGCGCTGCTGGGCATGGATGCCACTCACGACATGCATTGAATTTGGTTACTATATACTAAATATTGTTGTGTTAAGATAGTAAGTGTCAATAGAGTATACTTTGTGCCGTTCTTCCGGATACATTGACGGATAAGTACACGGTATACTTGTGAATCTGTAGATCTGGCGTGTGCCCTTGCCCTGCCAAGAACTTCGCCCATCCCTCACTCGCTGTCGCAAGCCGACCAGTTGAGCCAAACGACGGGCGAGGTCATCCCTCCTCTCGGTCTATACACTCGCGACTCGGGAGGGATGACCTCCCCGGCCTGTTGATCACCCCAACCGCCCATCACAATACTCCAACAGCTCACAATGCGAATCGCTGACGCCGAGATGATGTTGAAGCGGTGGCGGCAGCGAGTTGGCGGCACGCCGGCGGCTCCCAGCGCGTCTACAAGACGGTCCGGAGCTCACCACGATCAGCATCCAGCGCCTCCACGCCCGCTTGCAGCGCCTGTGGCTCTCGGGCGCTGCGCAGGGGCCTCGTGGGCTCTGATCGATCGCCCGGGAGGGGAAAACCACCCGCGCATCAGCCCCATACTCGCGCATCGGGAGGGGAAAACCACCCGCGTGCGGCTGGAGATGCCGGGAGCCGCTGGAAAGCGTGCAATGCCGTACGACGCGGCTCCCACGCAGCCATACTGACGCATAGAGATGTGGACAGCGCCGTACGACGGTTGTTTCCTCCTCCTCCTCCTCCCGACGATTCGCTGGTCTGGACGCCACGTGCTCGCCCCATGGGGATCGTCGCTCGGCTTCTTCTGCCCCCTGGGCTTCGTCCCTTAGTGCTGTGCAATCCTCGCGCCGCCGCCCTCGTCCAGGACGCAAGCCGCCCCGCTTCCAGGGCTCCACTCCAGTGCTCACTTCGCAATTTGCAGCGGCCGGACCAAGACCCACCCCACCAGCGACCACCACTGCCGCCTCAAGACCCGATCGAAAGCCTCCAAGCCTCCACTTTCTCTGTGCTTCACGCGCACTCTGCTCGTCCAAGTAGTCGATCGCCATGGCGGACCCCAAGCACACCGAGTTCGTGGCCATGCCGGTCACGCCGATGTTCGATTCACCGGTCGTCGAGGCTGAGGACAAAGATGATGGCCGTTACTGGCAGGCGTACGTCGAGGTGGACGAAGTGGCGGTGCGCTCGCCGCTAAGTCGCATCTCGACGGCCAGTCTGGAGCACAGCGGCGGCCTGTCAAGCTTCGAAGTGGACGAGGCGCGTCAGGTGTGCGGCTACAATCGGCTGTCGCCATCCGAACGCGTCCCGAGCTACATCTTGTTCCTGCAGCAGTTCCTCGACATGTTCATGATCCTGCTGAGCATCGCTGGCGTGCTGAGCCTCATCGCGTACCTGATCGACACATCGGTGACGCTGAACCTGTACTTGTCGCTCGTCCTCTTCGCCATCGTCATCGTCACGTGCACGATCACGTTCATGCAAGCGCGGTCGACGAGCAAAGTGATGGACTCGTTTAAGAACATGCTGCCGCTGCAGTGCACGGTGGTGCGCAACGGATCAAACCAGATCATCCCGGCGGAGGAGTTGGTGGTCGGCGACTTGGTCTGGGTGCGCAACGGCGACAAAGTGCCGGCGGACGTGCGTATCTTGCTCTGCAACAACCTCAAGGTCGAGAATTCGTCGCTCACGGGCGAGTCGGAGCTGATCACTATGGTGGCGGACGCACACGACGAATCCGTCGCTCCGCTCGAGTGCAAGAACGTCGCGTTCAACGGCTCGCTGTGCTTTGACGGTTCGGCGCTCGGACTCGTGCTGTCGATCGGCGACCGCACGGTCATCGGTCGGATTGCCAAGCTTGCGACGTCGACCTTGGTGCGGGAGACAAACATGCAGCGCGAGGTCAAGGCGTTTGTGCGCTTCATTAGCGTGCTTGCGTTGGTGATGGCCGGCGCTCTGTTCGCAGTTGGCGTCATCCGCATGAAGGGCAAGGACGTGCTCTCAACGTTCGTGAATGGATTCCTGGTCATCATCGTGGCGAACGTGCCGCAGGGCCTGCCAGCGTCCGTCACGTCTCTGCTGACCATCACTGCCAGCCGGATGGCCGCGCGCAACATCTTCGTGAAGCGCCTGGACTGCGTCGAGACTCTGGGGAGCATCTCGCTGATCGCAACGGACAAGACGGGGACGCTCACCAAGAATGTGATGACCGTGACAGACACGTGGTCTGGAGGCATGTACGCGGCGCAGCAGTCGGGCGAACACATTGTGATCGAGTTGGACGACAAGACGGACTACCTGTCTGGAAATACACCGAAGGCACTTCTCTTTCGCGGCTCAGCTCTGTGCAACCGCGCGGCCCCCGATGCAAGACACCCTGGCAGCGTGATGCCCGCTGCCGCTGTGTTACTGGACCCGGTGAGTGGCAAAAAGGACGGGAATGGGATCGGAGGCTCTCGCCTCAGTGCCAATCGCCGCAGTGGCGCGTCCATGCGCGAGCGCCGCAGCTTCGTCGGCAAGCGCCAGTACACAGGCAATCCGTCCGACATCGCGCTGCTGCGCTTTGCCGACCTGCACTATTCGTCCGATGTGGCGCGTACCGAGTACCCGTTGGTGTTTGAGATTCCGTTCAACTCGACCAACAAGTGGCAGCTGGTGCTCGTGCCGTCTCCGGGCGAGAAGGACTCGCGCGGTAGCTTTGATGTGTTCATGAAGGGAGCACCTGAGGTGATCGTGAAGCGCTGTTCGACGTTCCTGACGCCTTCTGGTGCGGAGATCTCCATGACGGACGAGCTTCTGCGCGGATTCACTGACGCGTACGAGCTGTTCGGCAGCAGCGGTCGGCGCGTGCTGGCTTTGGCGACTCGCCGCTTTACCGCTCCGGAGAATACCGAGTTCTCCGAGGAGGAAGGCAACTTCCCCGTGGACGCGCTGTGTTTCGTCGGCCTCGTGGCCATCATGGACCCTCCGCGCGACGACGTCCCGGAGGCGATCGCCAAGTGCAAGGACGCGGGGGTGAAGGTGTTCATGGTGACCGGCGACCACCCACTGACCGGCCGCGCGATCGCCTCGGAGATTGGTCTGCTGGATGAGTCGGAGGAGGTCCTGGAGCTGTTAAACCCGTCACCAAGTGTGGGGTCCAGTGTGCCGACGTCGTTGGACAAGTACGGCGCTGCTGTGGTGCACGGCGGCGTGATCGACCACATCACGAACGAGCAGCTGAAGGCTATTCTGCGCCTCCCGGCTGTCGTGTTCGCTCGCACGACCCCGCAGCACAAGCTTGAGATCGTGCGCGCCAGTCAGGAGATCGGCGAGTGCGTCGGCGTGACAGGCGACGGCGTGAACGACGCGCCGGCACTCAAGCAAGCGGACGTGGGCGTCGCGATGGGCCTGAATGGCAGTGACGTGGCTCGACAGGCGGCCGACATCATCCTCATGGACGACAACTTTTCGTCCATCGTGCGCGGCATCGAGCAGGGCCGCGTGATCTTCGACAACCTGAAGAAGACGATCGCGTACACGCTGACGCACTTGTGGCCCGAGATCCTGCCGGTGGCTATCAACCTGGCGCTGGGTATGCCGTCGGGCATGACGTCGCTGCAGATCCTGAGCATCGACCTCGGCACGGAGCTCGGGCCGGCCATCTCGCTCGCGTACGAGTCTGCGGAGAACGACATCATGAAGCGTCCGCCGCGCGATCTGAACAAGGACCGGCTCATGTCGGCGTCGCTGCTCATCTACGCGTACATCGTTGCGGGCATGATGAACGCCGCTGGCTGCGTGCTCGCGTACGGCGCCGTGTTCTGGCGCAACGGCGTGTCGTTCTCGGACCTGTTCCTGAGCGCTAACGACCACTGGACGTCGGACGCTGAGCCATTCTGCACGGCTGCCGACGAGTGCTTTGACGCGGAGCAGCAGATGCTCTTGCTGGATCAGGCGTGCGGCTCGTGGTACATTGCGCTGATCGTGTGCCAGTTCTTCCACATCTGGATGTGCAAGACGCGCCGCACATCCGTCACCCAGCACAGCGTGTTCAAGAACTCCGTGACCATCTACGGCGTGTTCATCGAGATCCTCATCGTCATCATCGTCGTGTACGTGCCCGGCGTGCAGTCGGTGTTCGGCACGGCGTTGGTCGACTACGTGCCGTGGCTCATCGGCTGCGCCACGGGGCTGCTCACATGCCTGTACAGCGAGAGCATCAAGATGGTCGCGCGGCGCCAGACGCCCGGCCAGGAGAGCCGCCTCGTGCGCCTGCTCGTGTGGTAGATCGACTTCTCTCCAACCTTCCCTTCTGCGTGTTGTTCCCACAACTTGTCGGCGATGATGAACGTCGAGCTGCATGTCCTAAGCTTTACAAATGCATGACATGTTCATGACTTACTCGTCACAACTCCACTGGTTTGTCGTTCATGGCAACGCATCAAGCGTTCATATTAGTTATTTCACGCACGGCCAACACGGAACAGCACGACATCGAGGCCTCCGCTGCACGGACGTCTACACGATCGTGTAGGAGGAAGCCGTGGAGCCCACCGCCGTCCCGATGGGCACGTACGGCGGCGTGGGGCGGGCGGCGCCGTACGGTAGGAACCGGTTCGCCATCGGCATGGACGTCGTCGCAGACTCCGAGTGCGAGGACGCGACCCCGTACGGAGCGCTGTTGCTCCGTCCATGGATGTGCGAGTAGTAGGCGGCCGCGTGGTCGTGCTCGAGGGCCAACGGCGCGCCGGGGAACGCGTGCGTCGGCCTCGCCGAAGCGGAGAGCGAGCCCGAGAAGCCTCCGACTCTGGACGGCGTCGGCAGCGACTGACGGTAGGCCGCAGGCGAGGCTCCGACCGCCTGACGCGGGTCGTCTTCAAGAATGCCCTGCAGCAGCTCGCCGAAGCCCTCTTCGTCCGTGAACGCGGCCGTCACGTAGTGATCGTAGCCCGCGGCGTCCATGCCGTGGCCAGCGCCGTGCGCGCTGCTGTAGTCCACGTTCAGCGGGCTGTAGCCGCCAGTGGTGTACGGCGACGGGTCCTTCATGGCCGGCTGCGACGCGTAACTCGCCTGCTGGTAGCGCTGGTGGTGCTGGGCAGCGAACGAGTACGAGACTGCCATCGGCATGCCCATGGACGTCGGCGACGCAGACGAGGACAGCGTCGAGGCCGAGGACAGCGGCGACGAGTACGCATCCGTGTGTCGACTCGTACTGCTCGTCACCGGAGCGGAAGACGTCCGCGACCGCTTGGCAGACGCCCCGCGCACCTGCCGCGGCTGCGGGCCGTCCACTTGGCTCAAGAGGACCGCCGAGTTGGCCGCAAAGGTGTCTCGGATGCGGTTGATGTCCGACTCGGGGATGCCGAGCGAGCGCAGACGCACGGCGGCCTCGTCGTAGCGCATGCCGCCGAGCGCCTTGCTGATCTCCATGCGCCGGTTGTACTCGGCCTCTTCGATCGCCTTGGCCAGGTGCCACTGGTCGCGTCCGCACAGGCAGTGCTTGCCCTCGGCGCCCTTGTATCTCGCGGCGGCCGACTGATGGTGCTCGAGCGACGGCAGGCCTGACGACGAGGACGAGGCCGAGACGGCGCACTCGCAGCAGAGGAACATTTGCTTGGAGCGGAAGGTGCCGAGCCAGTTGGACTTGAAGCGCGGGAACCAGCTCTTGCGGTCGCGCGTCTTCTCGGGCCCGTCGCCGGCGTTGTTGGACCGGTACGCCGGGCCGGTCTGGTGCACGCTGTCGATGCCCCGCGGGTTGGCGCCGAGGCTCGCGCCGGACGCGAGCGGCCATTGCATCCCGCTGTCCGAGGAGGACTGACCGGACGTTCGGTCGCTGTTACATCGCGTCGAGCGGAGGCGGAGACCACGTGCGGGAGTCGGCCGCGTCCAAGCTGCCAGCCGCGCCATCGTCACGGCCCGAGTGTGTTCCTGGCGAGGCGAATCGAGAAGTGAGCGCGGGATTCCGTCCGCCAGGCAGCGACGGATCCCGAGAAGGGAGCGATCGGCGCAAAGGCTGATGCTGAGCAAGCTGATGGGACGGAAGATGGACGAGGACCGGCCGGGCCTTGGTCAAGGGCCGGTGGGGGAGGAAGGAGACTTGAAGAGCGCGAGACAGTGGGTAGAGCGAGGAGGTCCGGCCACGGAGCCCGTCGAGATAAAAGGGCCGCGCGGCCGGCGACCGCGAGTGTGAGGCCCGCCACGTCACACACCGCCTCCCCTTGGCGGATCTGAGCAAGTCAAAGACCTCGGCACCGAGTGTGGAGTGGCGTCCGAAGCGCCGAGGCCGCCGTCTGAGCCCGCGCGTGTAATCCGCACTCGCTCGACGGCGGAAGCGAGGCACAGTGGGTCGGCGTGGATGGCCGAGAGCGGCACACTTTCGTGCTCCCGCTCGATCCGGTCCATGCACCGTGGCCCCAGCGTTGGATGCGCAAGATGGCCGCGGCGGATGTGAAGCCGAGGGCCAGACCGCTCGTGTCGTGCCCACGACTCGCGGTGGCGGTCTGATTCACATGAGCTCGTGTTGTGCGGCGGCACTTGGACTCGGCAAAGCTGACGATGCCGTGCGCCGTGAGTGCCCCGCCTGATACATTGCACACTCATTCGTCACGTGGTCGGCGTTCATGGGCGGAGGCGAGCGGTCAGGAAACTGATGTCGCACAGCTTTGCCCCACCGACGCGCATCATGATCCCACGCTCCATGTGTGCGTGCGAGTTTCATAACGCTGTGCGTGTCAGCAGTGCCAAGGGCAGCCGAGGGCAGCCGAGGGCAGCCGAGGGCACTGCCCTCCGCGCGGTTGCTCTCTGCTTCAGTATGGGAGAGAGCCCTTGGCGCAGTTGGCCAGCCGGTCATGCAGGGCAGGAGGAGGGGCTGGACTTGAGGTTCGGCACCGTGGCAACGCCACCGAAAATGAAAGCTTGAAGACCGCTGACAGGAGATGGAAAGATGCAGGGCGAGAAGCACGCCAGGTCACTCCTCCGGCAGATACAACAGGCGCCAAGAGCAGGAGCAGTGGCCGGTAGAGGTTCCTCGCCCCCTCCGCAGTTGCGGTTCGTGACTGAGCATGCGCAAGAGCGGAGCGGAGCCGCTTCTCAGTGTTGAGTCACGGAAGATGACACGTCATCACCTGCGTCCCGGTCTCGCCCTTGGACTCCAACTTGGGATCCGTTGCCAGCGAGCTCAACGCATGGCCGGCGCCGGGATCAGACCGAGAGGGGCGGCGGATACACCGTGGTCCGCGACTTGTGTGGTCGCAAGCTGCAATGGAGACTTTCCACGCATGTTTCCACGCATGGGATGCGTGTCGAATTGTACATTCAGCTTTTGCGCAAAGCGCTCGCTCGCTGGTCCTTTACAGCGCATCCTGCGATCGGAAGGCTCGAGAGCGTTACAACACGGTCGAGCATGCTCCGGATCCTGTTGGTCGGGCTCTTAGTGCTCGACTCCCATCAGATGCAGCATCCGGCGGAGATTCCCTTGAGCGATCAAGCCCGCGCCGAGGTCTTGGCGAGACCGCCATGGCGGTCCATCTGATGAGCCCGTGAGTGGCCATTTGACAGTTGCTTGCTGGTGCAACGGGGTGGGAGGGGCGTCGTCGGTTCGCGCCAATGCGCTGTTTGACCCTGAGCCTCGGCACGACAGCGGACTAATCGCCTCCTCCAAAGGCGAGGCAGGGCTTGCTTGATCGTTTGCTGCACTCGCAAGTGGCGAGCTGAATGCCTGGCCCGACGCGTCAATCCACCGAGCGCACCCAACGACGATGATCGCGGTCGCACCGGCCGGAATCAGACCGCCCCACTCTCGCGCAGGGCCTCGTCAGCCACTACAGCTTTCTGGGCACAAAACGATGTGCTGCACACACTTCAGCTGCGTGAAAGCCTTCCCCCTACTGCCGTCACCAGCTCGACGGTCGTCGTGGCGCTGGAGGCCGCTGCGCCTGCCGAATGGCGAAATGGGACCACGTTTCGATGACCCGCGCTCGTTCGATCTTTCGGGGGCGAAAGCAGGCGCCCGCACGGTTTAACACGAGGCGGAGCATTGCCATCCCGGCGCTGCTTCCCGCAGTGACGCCGGTGTAGACGACTTTCCCGCTAGCGGTCGCAGAATGGGGCGAATGACTCGTCGTTTGTATGGTAAACAGCCGTCAAGCGGCCTCCATCAGGATGTCGCGGGAAACGTGTCGTGACTGACGAGAACGGTTGAGCCGGTGGCTGACTGATGGAAGGGGTCGCAGCCTCGTACAAAGTATGTACGGTGCGCCACACGCGGTGAACTGCAACGTGCAACGCTCGCACGTTGAAGATCTGGCCGATCAGCATCGGATTGGATCGACCAGCATGAAGAAGAATGGCCACCTCCTCATCGGCTGCGACCAGGTGGGCTGGCACGTGTGCACACAGCAGATCACTCTTGGTTGCTCCTCCATTCCACGGTGGGCTCGTCCTCATGGGCATTGCGCACCGAGACTTGGACTGAGCGCCAGGTGGACCATCAAACGTGTGCTTGCAAGTGTTTACTTCGGCGACCATCCGGAGTACAGGCCAGGAAAAAGCGCTGGCGTCGAGAGGATACAGTGGACGCACGGCATGACTTGATGGAATGACGCCGCACCACAACGACCACTTTGGCACACGGCCGCCCTCAAGATGCAGAGACCACATCGCCACCCACGTGGCTAGCGCTGCGGGCAACGCGTGGTTGTCCGCCGCCTTTCATGCTTCTCGCCTGCAGCAGCTTCGTCGCGAGGCACGACTCGTGACTGCCAGCATGCAGCTGCTGCCTATCCTGACAGCGGAGGACATTGCCAGCGCCGATCCAGGCTCAAGGTGGAGGCAACGAGGATGCGACTGCATGTCGAAGGGGGAGTTGGGGGAGGCAGCGGATGGTGCGTCTCGGAGCACAGCGACAGCGACCGACGATGGAGGCTTGTGGCGGCGGACACCTTATACACAGGGCTAACCACTATCAACACCAGCGAGGTTCAGGGGCTGCGGACAGGGCTGGACTGCATCAAGAAGACCCTATGCAGGTCGGTCCACGAGCTCGCTTTCAGGGATGACAGCAAGCTCCTCATAAACACTTTCAGAGGTTGAACTCCATACGAGCTGCGACTCCCAGCACAACCCAACGCATAAAGCTCTTATCGTAGTGTTTATATTAGTGGAATGAACGCACGTCAAGTGAGAGCACAACATGTCGGCGACTTGTTGGCCAACCTAGCGATAGACGCGAAAGCGACTGGAGTGGTCGCGCCAACCACACGGCGGGGAGACAGCCAGCGAAAGGCACGAGTAGATTAGCAGCTCATCGAGCTGGACCATGTGGCCCAACCGCTTCTAATCGTCAGGACCGGGATTGATAATATTGCCCACATGATCCTCATGATGACTGCCAGCATGCCAGCGTTGTCCCTTCTCCGGGGTAACATAGCGTGCCATGACACTACGCGTGCTTTGTCGGGGCACTTGAGTCGTGCACTGCCGCTTTCAGAGTCGCCACGGCCAGGAGCTGCTCTCGGCACGGAGTCTCCAAGGCTCACAACGTCAATTTTTGTTGTAGGCACACATAGGTTTAGCGCAACCTGCCAATGTGGTAGGCAGTGGTGTGTCCGCTCTAGTTGCTCGCCGACGCTGAATGATGCTAGTGCGCAAAGTCTCGAAGATGCTGTCGAAGCGCTTCTTGAGCTAGGCACGACCAGCGATCCACCTAGCGTGGCTACAGCATCCGCAGAAATCTAACGCGCCTTCACAACGCCTGCAACTTCTGGCGACCATCAATGCAACCAAAGTCACTCAGCCAGCCAGCCCCGTCCGCTGGTCAACGCAGCTCTCTCCAACTTGGACCTCCGACGAAACCCACACTGGCTGATCGCCTTCACATCACGAGGAACGAGGTCTGCCGCAAACAACCGTGTCGGCGATGGTCGGCCGCTGTCAATTGGCCGGCCTTGAGGTTTTGCGCAGCATGTATGCAGTGACGACAAACGACAAACGACACGTCGAGTCTTGTACTCGCCTCGACCGCATTCCGAGATATGGTGCCAGGCCGGTGCTTGTCATTGCCACTTCGGCTGTGGGCACTGCAGCATGTGCTCCATTGTTTCAGAAGAGTGCCAGACTCGTCTATTTATGATTATGAACGAAATTATACAAATCTATTTTGCTATGCCAAAGTCGGGTGCAATTTGGGATATTCTATTTGTTTTTTGCACCCTGAAATATCTCCGAGGAACCCCCCAGTTTGTCACGACTCAGAGGTGGAACTCTCATCAAATCTACCGTGTTTTCAAAATTCGCCCAAATGGATTTTTCAACGAAACGGCAAACAATGTGATTGCTCAAGTGACCTTCACTCTTGGTTCTGCTCGCAATCGTCAGCGACGGCGTCATTATTTTGAAATAATGACCAATCCGGTCGGTCGATTGCGTCATTGATGACTTCATTCCAAGTCAATTATCGTGACAGAACCCGTAGCTTTTTGTGACG
>JAADYF010000661.1:0-15735 GCA_023338175.1 Phytopythium delawarense
CTGAGCATGTTACAGATGCTCCCCCATCTTGACGAGGAGTACAGCAGCACAGTGTACTTCCTTCCCAGCAGCTCTGTTGACAGCGTCTCGTAAATGTGCCGCAGCACTTTGTTGTTTTTGATGCTTGTGACAACGAACACTGAGCACCGAATGCTCTCCTTGATGGTCTCGGTCTTCGCAATGCTCTCACACATGTTGTGCAAAGCATGCGAAGCGCATCCATACGCGAAGTCAACGGTCTCGTTCTCGACGAGCAATTGACGCGTGGCTCGCATGGTGTTGCAGGAATCGGACACAAACGCGGTCACGACTCTCTTGCCGATGAAGTTGTTCAAGCGGGAAATAGCATTCGCTATGCTGGAAGCGAGCCATTCGGCTGTCTGAGACTTGGCGGGGTCGGGCCGTAGATATTCAATGAACCAGGGTCTAGGGCCAAAGGCGAGGACATTGTTCATCGTCCTGGAATGGATGTCGGTTGCCCCGTCGACCCCTATTGTAACAACAGCAGCGGCAGCGAGTTCGTCTCTCATTGTCTGCATCGCGTCCGCGTAGTCCTCGGCGAGGAGCTCTGTAGATATTGTCGTTGATCTCGGTGGAGCCCAGGAGGGAGTGGCCATGGCAAAAAAACTCGCTTCAAGCTGGATGCATGAATTGACTGAACGCAGTCCCAGACTGGTGGACTGCAGTCGCAATGGCTCGGTTAAGTGCGTCGAGCTCTGGCCGCGAAAAATGAGGCGAGGGCCTCGCCTTGAGCCCATCACCCAACCACCGCGAGGCTGCTCGCCCACACGGCGAAGAGCGTTTGCGCACGACCGCCCGTGGTACGTCGTGCCTTGCCGGCGTCGTACCAGCGATGACGTCGAAGAGGAAGGACGGGTGCTGGGAGCACTTTAGCGCCACTGACCAAGGGGAATTCAAGACTGCTCGGGTCACGTGTGATCACTGTCATCGCGCATTGTCAGCCTCTTGTCGAAGCATGCGGAATCACCTCGTGATATGCCCGGAGCGTCCAAGATCCATCGGGCGTCTTCCCGTCGCTGCGGAGCTTCAAGATCCAGGCGCTGCGGCTCGTCGAGTCGCTTTAGGCGTGGTTACGAGACCGACGTTGGAGTGGGATGGATGGCCGCCTGGAGTTCACCACAGTGAGATTCTGAGTTCGCTGCGCTGGGCAGACACTCTCGCGAGTCGCCCGCCACGAAGACGGAGTCGTGGGAAGCCGCTTCTTGGTCGACTCGAAACGCTGTCCGACAGCGCCGCTGTGATCACCAGGTTGTGTCGGACCAGCGAGACGTGGCGCTCGCGAGGCCACTGTCCTCGTCCAAGAGTCTCTCTCGACGAGAAATTCGCTCGTTTGACGAACTCGTTTGACACGCCGGCTCAGACGGAGGCGAAAGTGGAATGGGTCGAGTCGCACCAATTCTCAGCTCGACGGTTGAGAATGAATTGGTTATTAAATTCAATGAATTGCAACACGTGACGTCGGCGCGTCGAAAAAACCTATTTTAAGAAAAAAAACCTGTTTTCCCATTTTTTGATGTTTTTCAAGCTGTTTCGATGTTTTTCCCCTTTTAAGCCTGTTTCGATGATTTTTAGCGCGTTTCGACGGTTTTTAGCGCATTTCGACGGGTTTTAGCCTGTTTTTAGCTCGCGAAAAAACATTCAATGCCCTCCGGGAGACAGTTAATAACTGTTAATAACGCATCGGCGACGTGCTATTAACCGTTCAACTTAACCCACGTGACGATTTTTTGTTACGCTTGAGTTGACTTTACACTTTTGGCTCAACAAACATGTGTGCCGTTGCTTCATTCACCGACCGACCGTCCAGTGGAGTCCAAACAAATTATTCAAACATTAAATCAAATGGTACGTCTGAGCTCGACCGACCGTCCAGTCGCATTGTCACCAGTTCCTTCGTCTCTGTTCCACACGCCGAACACGAGAGAACGCCGACAGAAAAAAAAGCGACCCAGGAAGGAAGTGGCCCCCTTTTTTCTTCGAGGAACCCGCTATATATGCGGAGGACTTGGTGGATTATCAGCGCTGGCCGCGTGTCTTCGTGGGGTTTGTGGCGACCGCATGCGAAGTGCACAAGCAGCCGAGGTGGTCGTGCCATCGGCGGGTGTTCATGCATGCGGCAGGCGCCGAGAGCAAGCGAGGAAGGTCTGCACTGGAGTGTGTGATTGGTCTACTAGCGAGGACAACCAACCGTGGCGAAAGCAACGGAACATGTTCTCCTGATGATGATCGAGCTGCATTTAATGGGAAAGGAAGAGGCGGGGGTCTCCCAACGCTACATATCCGGCCACGGCGGCGGCGGTTGTCAGCGCTCGCGCTGCGCCTCGGCGGCGACCAGCTGCTCCACGAGCGAGCGCAGCTCGCGCAGCTTGGCCGTGGCGACCGACACCTGCGCCTCGACGCGCACGACGGTGGCGCGCAGGCCGACGAGCTCTTGTCGCAGGTCCTCCTCCTCGGCCTCCAGCCGCCGCCGCTTGCGCTCCTCGAACGCCGCGGCCGGCGGCTCCATGCCCTCCCAGTCGTCCTCATCCTCCGAGCTCTCAGACGTGGTCGTGCACGCGTCCGACTCGGCGGCGGCGGTGGCGGCTTCTGCTTCCTGCATCTGCTGGCGCTGGCGCAGCTCGGCCATGCGATCCGCGACCGCCTCGCTCGGCTCGTCGCGTCTCCGCTTGAGAGCGCGGGTCACGCTCGTCTGGTCGGCCTCCTGCTGGTGCATGCTGGCTGGCTGGCTGGTTTGTGGTCGCGTCGAGCTCGCTCAACCGACGGTCGGCAGGCGCTTTGCTTGGAGTCGCTGGAGTCCGATCAATCGATCGACCTGAGCGCCAAGGTGCTTACTGAGAAATGACATGGGCAGCGCCATGCGCGGCGAGCAGCGCAGTTTGACGCGCGCAGAAACGCGCAGCGCTTTTCGTCCACGGTCGGCGTCATTCGGACAGAGTCACATGGGCTTTGTATGATGCTATCGTTATTTTTCGGTCGGTCGGTCGGGACGAACCGCGCCGGCGTCACACCGTATGGGTTCTTGATTCGCGTTGGCAAAAGTCGGGGCCACGACCTTGCAGCAAGGACAGGGTTCGGACCCACCTTTCTCACGGTCGGTCGGTCTCGTTGATTGATAATCACTTGTCGTTTCTATGAATCACTCGCACACTACCGGACGGTCGGTCGAAAAGTCGAACTGGAGGTCGGTCGGTATGCTGAAAATCGTATACTCAATCCAGTCCGCCGCCAGTCCGCCGAATTCGCTCGTGTTCGTTGCGAAATGACTATCACTCCGGCCTCAAGGGCACCCAACACAGCCAGTGCAATACCGGTTCTAACCGGTTACAATCATCCATACCAGAAACCCACCGGAATATTCTCATTCACCGGTAATCACCGGTTTCGCGGATCCCAAAGACGGACGCGAAACATCTGCGAGCCTCGGTTACGATACCGGTAGTACCGGCGGACATCTGATCACCGGTTAAACACCGGTAAATCGGTGCGAAAGCTGCAATCGTGTCTATTCGTTTCTATTCGTTTCCAAGTCGTTTCGAACGCTTCTGAGACGTTTCCAAGTCATTTAGAGAACAAATACACCGCACAGTGAGTTATTCACGACGTTCCAGCGACCGGTAATTCGCTCGGAAATCGCAAGTAATCGGCAATTGGCCAATCATAGACCAGATGAATACCGCACTTGAAAACTGTATTGTAAGCTTGATTGCGTGTATATGGCGTCACTTTGCATTATTTTAGTTGATTAAGTCAATTTTAGCCTAAAACCGCGCTTAAAACTCCCCTAGTTAGAGTATTCGTTGCTCGATAGCAAATGGGCGGAATTTCGATAAAAAAGCGGAAATAGGGCTCTGATTTAGGGCTTTACATGTCCGATTAACGCTTTTTCATTTGAATTGTTTGCAAAGTATGCGAATCCTGGATGTCGTTGTTAGGCCCATTTTACAGCATTCTGCCTAATAGAGAAGATCGCCCGTATTAAATCGAAAATGTCGCCCCTATCGGAGTCCATTAGGTCCTTATAAGGGGTCAAAACAACATTTTCGTTTTGGTCAATTACGGTTAGAGTTGAGAACACCCCTGTTCCACTCGCGAAAGGTCGCGCCGACTCGCGAGCCGCTCGCAGTCAATTGACCATCGACCGGATCGGTATCCTGGCATCATATCCATCACCAAGCACTCGGAACCAGCGGCCATGGACGACGACACGCTGTGCGTGGCACTGCTCTTCTGCGCGACGTTCGGCGTCGGGTCCATGAGCTTCGGCGCCGTGTTCGCGGCCACGGGGCCCGTGCTCGCGTCGCTCGCCGTTTACTTCCTCTCGGCCTGCAACCTGCACGCGAGCGTGGCGGTCAGCAAGGCCATGACGGTCGTGCCCGCGTCCGTGCGCACGTTCAGCGACCTCGGCTTCTTCGCGTTCGGCGCGGCCGGCCGCCGCCTCGTGGTCGCGTCCGAGGCGGGCGTCTGCTTCCTCTCGCCCATCGCCTTCCTCATCCTCGGCGGCACGGTGCTGCTGCCCCGACTGCTCGACGACAGCAGCAGGAGCGGGACCGAGTGGATCGTCGTCATGGCCGCGGGCGTACTGCCCGTGCTGCTCGTCCCGACGCTCCGCGCTTCGGGCCCGCTGTGCTACGCCGGCGGCATCGCGGCCGTCTGCACGGACGCCATCTGCATCTACTACAGCCTCGGGTACATGGACTTCACGCCCAGAGAGACGCAGATCCAGCTCGAGCACTCCATCCAGACGTTCGGCACCATCATGTTCGCCACGGGCTCGGCCATCATCATCCCGCCCATCCAGAGACAGCACGCGCAGCCCAGCCGACTCGCCAATCTCGTGTCGATCACGCTGCTCTTCATCACGTCGCTCTACCTGCTCATCGGCGTCGCCACATACTACCAGTACGGATGCACAGCCCCGGCGACACTGCTGGACGAGTTGCCGGCAGGGAGCCGAGTGCTGAAAGCGGCCACCGGGTGTATGCTGGTGCACGTCGTGCTCGCGTTCCCCGTGCTGCTGCAGCCGACGCTGTTCGACGTCGAGCGCTATTTACTCGGCAAGGACGCGGACATTGCGGTGCTCAACAAGCGCTTAGCTCTCGAGGAGGCCAAGCGTGGCGTCATTGACGAATCGACGAGCGGGAAGCCCATTCTCGGCGGCCAGTACGCGCACTACCGGACGCACGCGGTCAGTGGCGGAGCAGTCGTCCACACCGAGGACGACGCGCTCCTCTATGGGAACAACCGAGTCAGCGAGAGCAGCAGCGAGACGCCTTACGTGCGAAGCGTGTCTCCAACATCGACAGCTGCCGACTCGAGCAGCCGCCGCCGAAGTATCAGCTTGGTCGATGAGGTGGACGACTCGCAGTTCACACTGGGCGACCGACTGTGCAGTGCCGCCGTGCGCATCGTGGCGCTGGCGGCGCAGACAGCGCTCGCCGTCCTGCTCCAGACCTCCTTCATGAACGTGCTGAGTGTCATCGGCGCCACAAGCGTGACCTTCTCGTGCATGGTCATGCCGTGCCTGTGCTACCTGCGCGTCTACCCGATCGACACGCGCACGTTCATGGGCAAGTGCGACCGCGCGCTGTGCTACGTGATCATCATCTCCAGCACCTTGCTGGGTGCCTACTGCACCTTCGTCGGGGCCAGCAACATCGTCCGAGACGTGAAGAAGCTCCACTTCGCGCCGATAGAGAGCGGCGGCGGTGCGACGAGCGACGGAAGCACCAGCGCTGACAGCGACGCGTTCCCGTTCTGCCACGAAGGCGAGCGCAACTAATCGTTGGTGAGGCTTACTACGAAGAATTTGGAAGCAGTCGAGTTCGCGGAGGTGGACACAGCGCCACAGACGGCTTCTGGATCGCCATGAAGGCGCTCAGTTCAATGCTACTCAACACTTGACGCCCTTGGGTTCGTGTGTATCCAATGAGATCACGATGAGGCAGCGGAGCGCTGGGGTTTTGTGCAATGCAACGTAATGATAGGATCAAACGGAGAAAGGTCTTGCGATCTGGTTATACAAAGCTACCGAGACCGGACTAGTGCGTGACCTCCTTGAACTCGGTCGCGGGCGACACGGGTGTGAGCGGCACACCCGTGGGTTCGACCTCGTCCTCGTTGGACGCATGTGCGGCCTGGGCGAGCTGGTCCTTGCGCGTGTCGACGCCGCAGACGATGAAGCCGGCGACGACGAGCACGCCGGAGATGATCGTGACGTAGTTGGGCGAGATGTCGTTGACGATCCAGTCCGAGAAGATGGCGAGCGGCACCGTGAGCGAAATGCCGATGGTGGCGACCGTCGTGGACGTGTACAGGATGGCCACGGCCCAGAGGTAGTCGGCGAGCACGTTGTTGACGAGGCCCTGGACGAAGAGCAGGCCGACGATCTCGCCCGTGAGGTTGTCGAGCGACTCGACGCCAGTGTAATGGAACACGATGACGAAGATGAAGAGCATGAAGAAGCTAGCGGCGCCAAGGAAGCCGAAGAAGAGTGACACGCTGATGTCCGAGTCGTCCGGGATCATCTTGCGGATCGCCGTCGTGTACACGCCGTACAGAATGGCGCCGAGAAGCGCCAGCAGGTCGCCCCAGAAGGTCTCGGAGATGCCGTCGCTCGTGTCGTTGGCCAGCGTGGAACAGTTGCCGGCCATGCACAGCGCGACGCCCAGCAGCTTGAGCCACGAGAAACGCTCCTTGAGGATCCAGACGCCGAAGATGAGCGTGAAGATGGACGACGTGGCGCTCAGGATGGTGCTGCTCGTGACGCTCGTCATGTTGAGGCTCTCGTTGTACGTGAAGTTGGCGAAGAACCAGAGCGGCGCTACGATCACGCCGGCCTTGATGGTCTGCTTGAGCACCGCGCCGCGGTGGGGCACGACCTTGGGCTCCTCCTCGGTCTTGATCGGGGCTTCGCCGCGCTCGCGCTGCTTCTTGAGCTTGAGCTCGGGCAGGAACACTTTGGTGGCGAAGTAAATGGGCATGTTGACCGAGAAGAGCGCCATGCCGAACGACGTGAGGAAGAACGGCGCCTCGAACGACAGGTCGTGGAAGATGTACTGGATGAGCACGCTCGAGAAGTTCCAGATGACGGCCACGAAGAAGAGGAAGATGCAGCCCACGACCCACTGGTACACGGACCCGCGCTGGTTCTTGTCCGGCGTCGCGGCGGGCACCGCCACCTCGAGCGCACTCGGCGCCGACGCGCGGGACACGGACAACGGGCGTGCGTCAGCCATGGAGCCTGCCTTGGTGGGTCGAGTCGACTGTGGAGGGTGGTGTGAGCCCCGCGGAGGAAATGCAGGAATGGACCGACACCCGACCCGGTTCGTCCACTGCTGGCCACCACGAGTCTCTCGGGGAGTCCGGAACGGAACCCCAACGAGAGAGAGGACGCATACCAACGCCGTGATGAGGCTGGCAGGCATCGACTGACCGAGCGGCGGCAGCTGTCGGCGGGACCGTGCAAGAGGTGATACGGGGCGATCCGAAAGGATTGGAGGCATCGATCAGCCCCGGTGGTACATCGGAGACCGAGCGCCATAGCCAGGACTGCAACTCTCCTGCCAAGGCGCATACCTCTTTCCAACTTGGTCTTTGCTCGAAAAACCACTTTGTACTGTTTTAAATGAATATGGTTCATACAATGAGCCAAAATTGATAGACGGTGATGGTGCAAAATGTGTCTAACATCAGTATATTGAGGGAACTGTTCACTTGCGAGACCGTGGCGCGCGGCAGAACTCATGCGCTGAGGGCAATTCGTCTGCATCCGGACGCGCGGGAACGGCGGCTGCGGATTGGGCTCCGGGTGGCCAGCCACTCATATCGACCGGCATGATGCACGTCACGTCAAGGCGTGACAGAGAGCGCGTGGACGCGATCCATTGTGAACCTCCGGGTCGCTTTGCTGAAGGGGAGCGCCTCGAAATCAAGCCGACGGTCGGTTCGGAAGCTCGGGCCGCTCCGCTCCTTCTGCGGACCGGTCGACGTCGACATGGTGAAGGCGAGGGCGTCCAGCATGATGCATTGATGAGTCTTCGCTCGGCTGTTGAATGCGAGGGCAAGTCCACGGTCGACATGGCTGTCGGGGTGCCAGAGCGCTTCCATCAACCGAGCGAGTATCTAGGTCACGATGCGTGCGTTGGATTGATAATTACTGGTAACACTGCTGCCTGCCGGGGGGTTTATATAGATATGGCCGCCGCCTACAGCTCGATGCCGCCCAGGTGGCTATAGTCGTCGTTGCCGTGGCTCGCCGCGTGGAACTTGGGCCGGATGTGCGACGCCGACGCGTCGAAGCGAGAGCCCGACGGGTTGAACCGCGAGCCCGACTGGTTGAAGCGAGAGCCCGACTGGTTGAAGCGAGAGCCCGACTGGTTGAAGCGCGCGCCGGAGCCCGAGCCGCCCAGCATGGACGCGCTCAACGCGTCGGGGCCCGAGTCACCGAGCATGGACGCGCTGAGCGCGCCGGCCCTGGAGCTCGAGGCTGTCATGGACACGGACGAGCCGGACGAGCTGAGGATCTTGTGCTCGTTCTGCTGCACCTGCAGGCCCGTGTGGTAGCTCTGCGAGAGCAGGTCGGCCAGCTTCTCGCGCATTTGTCCTGGGCCGCGAGCACCGGCGGGACCGCCACCACCGCCAGAGGACCCGAGCGTCCGGGCCAGTCGGTCCTCCAGCAGCGCGCTCACCTGCTCGGCCAGGTCGCGCAGCATCCGCTCCTGGCTGGCGCTGAGCGCCTCGCTCGGCCGCGGCCGCGGGTCCGCGACCACGAGAGCGCCGAGGATGGTGCCGTCGCTGGCCGCCTTGATGGGGATGCCCACGGCGAAGCGCACGAACGGCGCCTCGTAGACGAACTTGTTGGCGGACAGCAGGTCGTCGGCGCGCGCGTCGCTCACGATGACCACGTCGCGGTCCTCGAGCAGACAGCGGCGCATGATGGCGGCTGTCAGCGAGTGCGCCTTGGGGATGTCGTGGCTCACGAGCGGCACGCCGAACGCCGCCTTGACGTACTCGCGGCGCGCGTCCACGAAGCTCACGGTGCCGAGCGCGCAGTCCAGGTGCTGCGCCGCCTGCCGCGCCACCACGTCGTAGATGTTCTCCTTGCCCGAGTCCAGGATGCCGTACTCAGCTAGCCGCGCCGCGCGGATTTGGTCCAGCACAGCCAGCGACCCGTGCGAGGGCAGCACGGCGCGGTTACCCGTCGACGTCTCGATCACCTCGTCGATGTCCTCGTCGCTGTCGTCCAGGTCCTCGTCCTCCTCGTCGATCTCCTCGTCGATGAGATTGCCCAGGTGGTGGTCCACGTCGAACTCGGACACGTCGAACTCGATGCCGACCTCCGAGTCGTGGAACTCCATACCGCTCTCGCGGGGGAACCCGTCGTCCTCGTCCACGTCGTCGATCTGGAACTCCTGCGGGCCACGGGCCGACGGCACGCGCTTGGTCGCGGCCAGCGGCGCGGCGTCGATGTCCACCTCGCGCTCGTCCAGGTCGAACTCCTGCTCGTCGTCCTCCTCCTCGCCAATGTCGTCCAGCTCGTTGTCCGAGCCGCGCTCCGAGTCGTCGAACTCGAAGCCCGTGGGCCGGCCGGCCATGCCGGCCATGCCTTTGAGCGACAGGTCGAACTCCGAGTCGTGGAAGTCGCGCAGAGACATCTCCGAGAAGCGCTGGTAGAAGCTGTCGCCGTCCTCCGACAGCACGGCGCTGCCCGGCGACGCCGGCGACGACGACGCCGACGCGGACGACGACGCCGGCGCGTACGTGCCGTACCGCGTCGGGCTCTGGTCCGACCCGGTCGTGGACCGCGCCGTGGTCGCCGTGCTCGCCACGCTCAGCGACGTGAGCGTCACGGCGTTGGCCGCCGTCCGGCCGCCCGCGTCCTGCTGCGGTCGACTGCTACTGGGCGCCAGCAGCCCGCGCGAGTCGTACAGCTCGCTGCCGCTGCTGCCGCTGCGCGTGCTGGCGTTGCTGCTCGTGCTGGTCGCCAGCTTGCGCATGCTGTTCTCCAGGCCCGTGTGGCGCGCCGAGGCCGAGGCCGACAGGTCCACGGCCTTGTGCGGCGGCACGTACTGGTCTCGCCGCCGCGCCGGGTCGTTCTCGGCGTCCTCGTCCGCCACCTCGTCCTCGTCCTCGTCCTCGTCGTCCTGCGGCTGCGGCAGCGGCGCGCCGCCGCGCACGCTGTCCTCGTTGCTGGACCCACGGCGGCGCTGCAGCTTGAGCGAGTCGTCCGCGCCGTGCACGCACTGCGCGCAGATGCGGAACGGGCACTTGCCGGCGCGGCCGAGCTTGATCTGGTGCACGTCCGAGCACTTGGAGCACGTGACTTCTCCGCACAGGCGGCAGTGGTGCTTGCGCCGGAAGGACGAGAAGCCCGACTGGCACAGGTAGCAGCACTTGCGCGAGCGACTGCGCACCCAGTTGCGGCTCGTCAGGTACGGCGACTCGCGCAGCCGCATGACTAGCAGCGCGTTCTCGAGCTTCTGGAAGGCCGAGACGTACGCCAGCATGTTGAGCCGCGCCGCGGCCGTCACGCCGCGAGGACTCGGGTCGTACACGCTCAGCTTGACGAGCACCTCGAGCACGCTCTCGCCCGCCGTCGACGACGCCACGGGGTACACGACGAGCCCGGAGAACTGCGCGAGCGACCGCGACGCGAACGCGAACGTGTTGCTGCTGCTGCTAGCGGAGGACGAGGACGTGGAGGAGGAGGACGAAGCGTCCGAGAGCACGATCGGCTTGCAGTAGCGCGTCACGGCCGGGTCCTCCATCGAGTGCTGCGCGATGATGCCGATGCGGTGGTCCTCGAGCGCGGCCAGCGGCTCACGGCCGCTGCTGGAGCTCGAGGACGAGCTCTGGCTGCGGTGGCCGCGGCCCGAGGCCGCCAGCGAGTCGGCCGCAGGCGCCGCGCGCACCTTGCCGCGCCGGATGGTGGCGTACTCGCCCACGCACACCGTCAGTCCCTGGTTGGTGTCCTCCTCGGTCGAGATGGGGGCGGACCGCTGCCGTCGGCGGTGGCCCCTGCTGCTGCCGAACTTGATGGCCGAGCCCGAGGACGAGAGCGACGCGGACGCCGCGGACGCCGACAGCTGCTTGCTCGGCACGGGCTTGAGCGACAAGTACTTGACGGCGTACTGCTCCATGTCGACGTCCTCCTGGCCGCTGCTGTTGTTGCTGCTGCCGGTGGCGCCTCGCGAGGACGCGAGCGACTCGGCGGACGGCCTGCCGCCCACCGGCGCGCCGAAGCTCGTGAAGACGTCGGCCAGCTGCACGCGGTCCTCGAACAGGCAGGTCTGCACGTCCTGGAAGGCCTCGCGGCGCGCGGACGCGAAGATGCGCATGAAGTCGTCCAGCTTGGCGCGCACGCGCGTCATGCCGAGCATCGTGTGCATGTGCAGCGCCAGGGGCGACCGGCCGGGCACGGGCATCCCGGGGGTCGCCGGCGACCGCGCGGACCGTGAGGACGAGGACGGGGGTGGCGGAGGGACCATGGACGACACACGGTCGGCCGCGTCCGCGCGCAGCTCGAACACGTTGAGCGGGCCCTTGGCCGCGACGAACTGCCACTTGTCAAAGTCCGAGAGCACGTCCACGACCAGCGCGGCCGCGTTGGCGCGCGCCTCGAGCAGCAGCGCGTCCTGCTGCTCGTCGTTGAAGCGGAAGTACGGCGCGTCCCCGGCGGCCCCGGACGCGTCCGCAGGGGACCGCGGGCCGATCCCGTCCGCAGCCGCTGCGGACGCGTCCGGCCCGTGGCCGTAGTCGGTCTGGAAGCCGCCGCCACTGAGCCCCGAGCTGGCCCACATGGCGTCCGGCAGCGTCGAGGAGGAGGCCGTGGATGCCGAGCTCATGCGCGAGGACGAGTCCTTGCGCAGCAGTTTGCTCGGCACGTACGTCGGCAGACTGCTGTAGTTTACCATGGCGGCCGTCCGGCCCGCTCCCGTCCGCAGTCCCAGCGTCCGGTCGTGGCGGCCGGGTCGACTTCGTCGGGTTGGGACGGCGCTGGCGGCTGGGATCGTGCGCGCGTGCGTTCGTTACCGTCCCACGCGTCCGTCCGGTTGTGGACGTCGCCGCCGGTCACGTAATATACCGCGTCCGCGCGGTTTCTTCTCGTCCGTCCGCAGCACCTGCGGCTCGCTGCTCTTTGGGGAACTGGGGACCACCGCCGCGCGAGAAACGCCGGACAAGCGAGTGAGTGCGGCCCCCGGCCCGGTTGCGGACGCGAGCGCTGCGGACGCGGGGACGGACGACGACCGCGCGATGGATGGGGGCGGGAAGAGACAGCGGCCGGTCTTTTCTCCCTCTGTGCTTCCTGGCGGTGTTTGGGACTGCCGACTTGTCGAGTAATTTACCTCTACAATTTAAATTCATACTCACCTAGGTACGTAGAGTGGAGCTCTACGTACCTAAGCGAATAAAAACAAAGGAGAAGAGGTACTAAAGCAGGCTGCGGCAGGTTTACCCTGAAATTGCTTCGATTACAAGCGCGGCTTGTCTCTATAAACCTCTACAACCCTATCGCACACATCCCCAAAGTCGCAACTCGACGGCACGCGGGACGCGGCTCTGCATCCCCCGAGACGCGCAAAGAAAGGGGAGCGGACCGCCACGCTCTATACAATTCCCTATACTAACGGGATGCGTCCGCGGTTGCGGGAAGGGCAAGCTTTACTCGTGCCATTTCGGAACGTTTTGACGTAAACTATGACGTTAGAGAGGAAGGGGGTACGCTCTGCCCGGCAGCGTAACCCCTGGCGCGCTTGCGTCGTCGGGGTTGCAGCAGCCCGCGGGCTTGAGCTCGAGTGGGAGGTGGCAGCGTGCCAGTGCCGTCGCAACGTGCAGGAGTGGTTTCGAGCCACGGTCGAGCAGGGTGGCACGGCCTGGAGCGGCGTAACGCGGCGATGGGCATGACGCACGCGGTTACACGGCCAATTGCTTGTGACAAAGGCGAGCGCCGGTCGAGGATCGGGCTGCACGCGGCGATTGCGAATTGCCGGCCAAAGACGAGCCCCGCGCACAGACAAGCAGAGAGGGCGGACCTCGGCGAATCTGCGCAGTGGGCGGTGCGTCCACAGCGCTCGGGCATGGCGGCGGGATCGACGCTCGACATTATCCATCGTCCACGACTATCCCGCTGGATGTACAGTAGAAGCGTCCCGACGACCTTCGTGCTGACGCCGAGGGCCCGCGTTCGTCGTCGGGCTTTTCCAATTTGGGCCCGTCCACTGCATGAAGTAGAGCTCAGTTGATGCGCAGCCTGCTCGCCCGCACTGGCTGTTCATCGTGACGACGAAATGATGGCGACCGCCATGCCATCTCCCAGCAATAATCCAGCACGAGATGCCGGCTCAAACATCAACGAAGTGCCGCCGTCGGTGAGAGCCTGCCTGTTGATGCCGGCGACGGTGGCACAGCTGTCCCGTCCGCCCTTGCCTTGGCTCAGCAAGCAAACAGCGAGAGGCGTGAGCTTCACGGTGAGGTGCTCCGCAACTTGCCTGGCTACCGGTGGCCCTGCCATTGCAGTCGGTCTGGCGTGTGCAACAGCCACACGACCAGCATGAAAATTGGCGCCGCGCTCATGATACAGCGGCAAGAGGCTCCAGACTGGGCGAAGTACCACCGTGTCACGCCCAGCAGAATGAGTGGCGAGCCGTTTGATCGCAAACGAACCGCACAGCTCGGTGCCACGCTTGCAACGTGCTCTGCATCATGAGTAGCAATCCTGTTCCATTCAGACCGATCGACGAGCGCGCTGCGGATCCCGTGAGACCAAGGCCATGTGAGATCACGGAAACCGAGAGTGCTCTGCACGGCGACCACGGAGGTGGGCGGCCATCCCACGCAGAAATGATGCAGGCCAACGCGTCACGCGGCATCGAAGTGCAACACGAGAGAGGGGTTACACTTCTTGCACCGAATCCCGCCCGCTCCTCGATATGCTATTTGGCAGTTCGGTGGTCCGCCCTCGCAGAAAACGTCGTAATTCCAAAGATGTCAGATTGTCTGTTTCGATGCTTGCGCCATACATTTCACCAGTCAAAAATAATAGTGTGCGGACACATCTGGACGGATCGGATACCTAACTTTCAGCGCAAATGCGCCGAAATTTCACACATTCCGAAAGTATCTGCAGCAAAAGTTGGAACAACAGGCAATGGAGAATATTTACCTATGTAGACGCATACAAACATGGCGTTTTATTCGCTTGAGCGGAAGACTGAAGACTTCTGCTTCGAATATTTCATGGCTGTGAGTATGCGGTCGCTTACTCGAATCTACAAATTCTATCATAAATAGACAAAATAATTACGGCTCTGACCCGTCTTGCGGCCGTTTCGGTTCTGGTCCGCCACTTCAATGTGGCCATGTCGACTTGGTCTGACTATGCCAAGAGTGAGTTACGTCCGACTCGAGCGCTATTTCCGGACACACAGCCATCATTTCCGCCGCGACCCATCGCCTTCTTCCGCCCCCCGTGCGTGCCATTCCTCAGTGCTCCGACCCTTCAATTGCTCCATCGAAAGGCCATGAAGAACGTGCTCGTGCTGGGCCTGGACGGCGCTGGCAAGACGCTGCTGGTGCGCCAGCTCGCGGCGATGCTCGTCAAGAGCAAGCGTTCGCTGCTGGACCGACTCGTGGCGTCCGCCTCACCGTCTTCGTCGACCTCGAGGCCTGCAGACGACCAGGGAAGCGTCGTCAACCCTGATACGCAGCCCACGATCGGCGTGGAGCACGCGGTGCTTCCCTTCGAGTCGCGCGCGTGCAGCTTCTGCGAGGTTGGCGCGCAGCTGCTGCCCATGTGGCGCGCCTACTTCGCCGGCTGCGACCTGTGGATCTTCGTCATCGACCTGAGCAACGCCTCGCAGCTCGCGGGCGCGGCCATCGAGCTGTTCTCGGTGCTGAGCGATCCCGAGATGCGGCGCAAGCCCAAGCTACTGCTGCTCAACAAGGTCGACGCCTACTTCACGCTCGACGACACAGTGATCAGGGCGTATCTATGCCTAGACGAGCTGCTCTCGAGCCCCGAGGTGGCGCCCATCGCCGTGCAAAAGGCAAGCACACTAACCGGACAGCACATGGACCAGGTCATCAAATGGGTCAACCAGTCGGTTGCCTCCTCCACCTCCTCGATCGTGGCGGCGGTCGCGGCGAATGCAAATGGAGCCGCCAGTACCAACACTAGCGGTCGCTTCCAATCGGCACGCGCCGAGGCTCGCGTGCACATCGCTGCTCCGACCAACTGACAGCATTGCGTTGCGATTGATCGTCTTGACGTTGCTAAAATGCTTGTGCGATGTCAACCGGTGCTGACAATCACCGTTGGGGCCTTTCGGAGTCACACGGCTGCTCCTGTTGCAGCATTCAACGAAGCGAATGCGCACGCATTCACAAGTGAGTCTGCACGTCATCACTCATCTGCGTCAGCCGGCGATCGGAGTGTGAACGTCTCGGCTGGCGTCGGCCGGCATTTTGTCGTGACGATCCAACATCAATTGCCTTCGGTGGGATGTCAAGCCCACTGCTCATGCCGCGCGCATGTTGCGGCATTATCAAGAAGCTTGTGTTCATGATCGAGAGCCCTCCTTCTCGGAGGCCATGGTCATGGGCTGCGAGGTGTACCACCACCTGAAGAGCGTCATCAAGGCCAAGTACGGCCAGGACGCGACCAACGTGGGCGACGAGGGCGGGTTCGCGCCGAACATCCAGAGCAACCGCGAGGGC
>JAADYF010000662.1:0-15728 GCA_023338175.1 Phytopythium delawarense
CGCCTCGGCTCTCAGCTCGACGTGGAGGCTAGGCTGTGCAAAGTCTGTTGCCGGACCGGATGGCTTAGCCGGTGAAGCGAATGAGCCATGACCACGTGGTGTTGCAGCGAATACGCCCCCGTATGAGCCTTGGTGGTGCCGTGAGTCAACAAAAAATTTGGTCGCAAGGATTTTTTGCCGCGTCGTCTCAATC
This sequence comes from Phytopythium delawarense, assembly GCA_023338175.1. NCBI lineage: Eukaryota > Oomycota > Peronosporomycetes > Pythiales > Pythiaceae > Phytopythium > Phytopythium delawarense. Next base: position 194 of record JAADYF010000662.1, read on the forward strand.
AAGACATGAGGCCGTCGCACGTGTTCCGACCTGGGACCCGACGCGACGTCACCCTGTGTCTGCCATTGTCGATTAAGAATCGCTTCGAGAACTTCGCCTCTGCACGAGCAAAACAGATGACTCGCTCTCTCGGCTTGATCGCCAGTTCGGCATTCACATAGTCGCAGCTCCAGCCACTGACAAGCTAGCTTCGAGCGCACATGATCTGGGCACCGATCTGCGCGACCATGTGCATGGTGTCGGCCGTGGCGACGTTTCTGGCGACGTTCAAGCTGTGCAGAGACTCGCCCGCGCGGCCGTCCAGCGTCTACCGGCTGCTCACGATGCTCTTCGTCTTCTTCTTCGTGCTCACGACCACGCGCGCGGCCTACTACGTGTGGCTCGCGACAATTGTGCCTCGTGCGCCGGGCGGGACGCCGAGGCAGAACGAGCTCGACCGCATGGGAATCCATGCGTTGGCACAGCTCCAAGACGAGCAGACGTGGACCATCAGGCTCGTGGTGGCTGTCGGCGACTCGGCGCTGTTCGGCGCCTTTCTGGCGCTCTTCCAACTGACGAACCAGGTCTCGGGGCTGATCTCGCAGGGCATGGACCGGGGCGAGGACCGCGAGCGTATCAAGAGCCGGTGTATCACCGTGGTCAACTTCCTCGCCATTGCGGCGATCTTCGCGGCCGAGCTCTCACTGAGCCTGCGCTTCGGCACATACGCGCGCTCGACGCACATCCTCCTGCTCGGCGTGTACATGCTGCATATCATGGGAGTCGTCTATATGGTGGTGGTCGTCGTGTGGGCCAAGGTCAAGGGCCGCAACCTCGACGCAGTCGACGGCGAGCGCGTCGTGGCTCCCATCTACCGACGCTTAGAAGGCATCCTGTAGGTGCTGAGTTGCCGTGACTAACAGGTGTGCAAAGAGACTGATGGATTCTCTTGTATCGTGTGTGGACTACGCCCAGGCTGACGTACGCGGCGCTCGTGCTGCAGTTCCACATCACCTCGCTGGTGCTCTTCTTCGGAAGAAAGCAAACCTTCGCGAGCATGACGTGGATGGGCGTGAGCACTGCCATCAACGCCACGACGGGGCTTGCACTCTCCATCGTGGTCGGCTGCAGCCAGCCGTGTGTGCTTCGCGCTTGTCGGTGCCTGCTGCTGCCGCCGACCGGATTGGAACTACTCGAAGACATGCCATCGGACTACTGGCGGGTCGACATGCAACCGGGATCAAGCGAGAGGCTGCGCCGTGGCAACCTGACGTTCACTGTGTTCATGATGCCTCCGCGACCGCTGGATGAGGTGGAGCGACTCGTGTTCGTCTACACAGACATTGAGTCCTCCAGCGCGCTCTGGGGAGTCCACGACGGCCGCGTGATGCAGGAGGCGACCGAGATCCATGACTCGCTCGTGCGGTTCGTGCTCGCCAAGGTCGGTGGGTACGAAATCGCGACGGCGGGCGACGCGTTCCACCTCGTGTTCTCGACGATCCAGCGCGCGGTGCTGTTCTGTTTGGTGGTGCAGTTGCGTCTGATGATGGCCAAGTGGCCCAAGGGCCTCGACCGAATGGCACCGGCGACCCGTACGGTTCGTTATGGGATGAGGGCGATCTTCAGAGGCCTGCGCGTGCGTATGGGTGTCCACTGCTTCGACGAGGCGGACGGCCCCATGGTGCGAAGCATCCACGCAGTCACGGGCACTGCGACGTACACTGGCGCGTCGGCTGTGATCGCGAGCACTGTGAGCGACCTCGCAGCAGGCGGTCAGATCCTGGTGACGGCTCCGATCGCCTCATGGCTCCATGACCACCGAGACGACGTCCCGGTCGCGTGTGTGCTCGATAGCACTCCTGTTGGCGGCATGTGTCTGTCACACTCGGCGTGTGTGTGCCGCGGCGCGCAGTGGGAGCTATTCCAGCTCTATCCGAAGCGCCTGGCCAAGCGCCAAGTTGCCGTGGCCACTGCTACCGTCAACGCGTGTCAGGGAGACGCCTCCGGGCACAAGTGCTGCGAGAACAGCGACGACAACAGTCTCCACGCGCGGCGGTCGGATGAACGCCAACGGAGGTGCACGACCCGCTTGGACTCATTCTCGGAGTCGAACAGCGTCGACCCAATCCCACAGCGGATGCCAAGCGCGTAGGATTGCCGAGTGGACGCATTGGCCTGCATTGAAGATCAAGGTTGAAGCTGCTGCCGACTTGACTGACAGGGTGCGTTTGAACTTGAAGAGACGAATGAGGTTCTTGAGGGTAGGCATTGCTGGAGAGCGAGGGCTCGGAGGCGTCGACACGGTGGATGACTTGGGGTCGCCACAAGATATGCTATCACAGGGCGCGCCATCCGAAGCGTGCGGCCACCATGCCGCCACCATGTCCGCATCACAGAGCAGCGATCGCCAGACGCAGTTGCATTTCATGGAAATTTCAGTTGCATTTACAAAGCAGGATTTGTGGCATAGTAATTCGATGCTTTTATGTCAATACTTGAACCAAGATGTTTTTACAGTTAATCCGAAAATAGTCGAATTAAACTCGAACGAGGGATAGGGCTCGCACGAATATGTCGATTCCAGTGTTCCAGGTGGTCCGCGACCCATACAATCCCCAAGACGAACACATAACCCGCGTGATCCGTCTTCTACACACAAACAGACAAACAAACAACACTGGGCCTGGTTACTGTCTCGCGGAGACCGTACCCTCTTGTCGCTCACTCTCCAATTCCCCAGCTCCACCGCACCCCAGTGCTCCTCCTTCTATATAGACCGCCGGTGGAGATGCTGCCGACGCGCGCGCTGCTCTCGCTGTCCCTGGCGCTTTGCGCGGCCGCCGGGGCCTCCGCCGCGCCCGCGCCCGCGGACTACGCCGTCCCGTCGGTCGACTTCTCGCAGCTGTCGGGCGCCGCCGGCAACGCGTACAACCTCGAGCTGCTGCGCGCACTGCAGGGCGACGGCATCCTGGCGCTGCGCAACGTGCCGCGCTACGCCGAGCTGCGCGAGACGTACCTGGAGACGGCGGCCGCGTGTGCCGTGGCGGCCTCGGCGGACGGCGCCGAGTTCCTGCTGCACCGCAAGCTGCGCGACGGCACGAACCGGTACACGATCAGCATGGAGAGCGGCCGCAAGCTGGGCGACGGCTCGGCCAGCGGCGGCGACGAGGTGCTCGCGCGCTGCCCGGCGTACCAGGCGGCGTACCAGCAGTTCAGCGCCGTCGTGGAGGCCGCGGTGGCTAACGTGGGCAGCGCGCTGGACGCCACGCAGGCGTTCCAGGTCGTTGTGGAAGATGGCGCGGCCACCATGCTGGCGCGCAAGCTCATGGACGAGTCGGTGCACCTGGACCACTTCCACGCGTACGAGGCGGTCGCGGACCTGGACAGCGCCGTGCGCCGGCTGAGCGAGCAGCAGGCCGACGTGACCAGCGACCTGTCGCTCGAGATGCACACGGACAACGGGCTCCTGATCGCCATGAGCGCTCCCGAGTACTTTGACGTGTCGCCGTCGGGCGAGGTGCGCGCCAAGCAGACGCGCAGCGAAGACGCCGGTCTGCTCATCCAGACGGCGGACGGCGAGGTTGTCGCGCCGCTTCTCCGCGCGGACGAGCTGGTGCTGATGCTCGGCTCGGGCATCGACCAGTGGATCCAGACGAGCCCGCCGCTCCGGCCGGTGCTGCACGGCATGCGGTACCCCCGCGGCCTGAGCTACGCGGACGGCAGCGGCGACGCGGAGCACCACAAGCTGCTGCGCGCGTGGTTCGGCAAGATGGTGCTGCTGGAGCCGTTCCAGGTGATGGCCAATACGGGCATGACGTACGGCGAGTACGCCAACCAGACGACGCGCTACCTGCTGGAGCACGGCGACGAGCAGGACGCGTTCGCGGCCGTCGCGTGCCCGCCGCACCGGCAGCTCGTGGCGTCGGACAGCAGCTGCTCGCTCAAGGTGTGCACGGCCAAGAGCTCGGCGGCCTCGAGCGCGCTCACGTACTCGTGCCAAGTGACGTGCAACCACGACTCGACGAGCGACGCCGAGCTGTGCGACGAGTACTGCGACTGCGAGGACGCCAGCGAGTCGGGCACCACGTGCTGGATGCTGTGCGTGGCCAACCTCGACTCGGATGTCTGCCCCGGCACGCAGCAGTGCAACGACGCGTACACGGAGGACACGCTGGCCATGGAGTGCGTCGGCGGCACCGTCGCGCCCAGCGCCTCGGCCTCGAGCGCCGACGCCAGCGCGTCGGGCACTGCGGAGATGTCCACGTCAGCACCCGCGTCCACCCCCACATCCACGCTGACGTCGACGACGGCGACCCCCGCGCCTGCCACCGGGTCGACCTCTGCGGCCAGTGCCTCCGGCACGGTCGCCCCCAGCGACGACGTTGGCGACGACAGCGCCTCCAGCTCGCAGGTGTCGGCGGACAGCGCGACCGCCGACAGCTCGAGCTCGAGCTCCAGCGCGACGCCCACACCCACGCCGACCTCCGGCGCGTCCGCCGTCTTGGCGGCCGCCGGCAGCGTGCTGGCCGCCTCTGTGGCCCTCGCCATCGCGGCGCAGTAGACTGGTCGTCAGCCGGTACCCTCCTTCCCTCTCCATTGCCCCCGCCGTAACCGCCATAATGTAGCGTGCACGGCATCACCGCCACTTCGCCATCGTCACCACCATGTCAATGCGTTCAATGCTGTGGCTCGCAGTCGACCAGCTCCCGATTGCTATTTACAGCCAATCACAGTCGATTAAACCGATTAAAACGCGTGATGATTGGCTGTAAACACCGCAAAATCACATGCGAAGCGCACACACTTCCAAGTGGTCAAGAGCGAGATGATGCGACTGCGGCAGGTGCTGGTGCTGAGCCGCGACGTGGCGCGCTCGACGCAGTTCTTCCAGGAAGGCCTGGGGCTCAAGCTCGTGCGCTCGTCCGACACGTTCGCCGAGTTCGACACGCGCTCGGGCGTCCCGCTGTGCGTCAAGCTCGCGCAAAAGTGCGTTGCGTCTGGTCGACCGACCGACTCGCAGACTCGCAGGATGCGTGTCTGTCTATCTGTCTGTCTGTCTGTAAGTATGCCCTCCAAGCCACGGCTGACGGCCTGCCGCTCTGCTTGTGCCTGTGAATGCGGCGGGGACTGCGCAGCGAGGCCGCGTGCAGCAGCGGCTACACGCCGTTCCTCAATTTCGACATCCAGGACCTGAGCGACGCCGTGCCGCGGCTGCTCATGCTCGGCGCGACCATGGACGGACCCATCAAGTACCCGGCCCACGGCAAGGTAGGCGCGCTGCAGTCAGCTCCAAGGCGGCGGTGGCAATGGCTTACGATGTGTGTGACGTGGTGGCGCCAAGGTGGCGGCGCTGCGCTCGCCGGACGGTGTCATGATCGGCCTGTACGAGCCCAACACGTGGGAGAGCGTCACGTCAGTCTAACGTCTAGCGAGTGGAAAACGCTCGAGCACAAGCAACGATGGAGCACCAGTAATGATCAAGCGAGTCGCTCTCTTAGACGTATGCACGGACGCAGTAGTGCATTCATCTCGCTCGGAGTCCCGCATCCCTCGTGACAACAGCCGACCAGACAAGTTTCGTCCATTTTGAACTGCATCAGCACCCAGCAGCTTCAGACACGCGTGAAGAACTCTGCTCTGGTCACTCGTTCTCGGAGCACTTACAAGCTGATCAGCTTCTCCATTGGTCGGCGCAACACCACAGGCAGCAAACATCGATGCTATCAGCGGCGATGATCTCGATCCCTCTGAAACCCTGAAGATCACACACACACAAGGATTGGTGAACCATCGCCAAGCACAAGGTGCCAACGCAGCACAACAAAGGAATGGAAGACGCGTCCGCCTCGCGCGCTTGCTATTGAGCGTATTAGTCCAGCCTGCCGCCACCTGGAGACTTACCACGCGTGCCTTTCCCTCGCGGCGTGAATCCGTGCCCGCATCACAGCACCAACTCGAGGTACGTGCGGTTGTACGTGTTGATGCCGTCGTCCTCGATGGCCGGGTACGCAGGCGTGAGCCCGTCCTGCGCGTACATGTACAGCGAGTTGTAGATCTTCCAGTAGACCTCGCGCACGCGCCGCGCCGGGTGGAACAGGCCCTGCAGGACGTACTGGAGGATTACGTGCGGCCCAAGAGCCACGCGGCAACCTTCGATGGCCTCGAACACGGCGTTGATCACGTGCGGCGACGACTCAAAGATGTTGGGCCACACGTAGTTGAGCAGGTGCAGGAGCAGGTCCTCGCAGCCGAGGCCCACGACGCCCAGCGCGAGGTGCTTGACCGTCGCGCACGCCGTCTGACGGTGGACCAGGTCGCGGTCCATGAGCGCGTCCTGCAGCAGCGGCACCACACTCGCCACGTAGTGCTTCGCGCCTTCTCCGATGTACTCGAACATGAACGAGAAGGCCTTGAGCACACCGTTCTGCACGTTCAGCTCCGGCACGCGGTACTCATTCATGAGCGCCGGCACAACCGTGAAGGGCGAGCACGTCTCGGCGACGATGGCAATCGCGACTGTCGTACACACGCGGTTCTGACGCTCCTGCACCTTCAGGTTGTTCAGCAGCGTGTGCAGCACGTCCTGCGGACCGATCGCCTTGGCAATATAGCCGAACGTGTTGACAGCGGCACGACGGATGCCCTTCTTGTGCGCCTTGAGCATGTCCAGCAGCTCGAAGCAGATTCGCATCCACTCGCGCGCCGACACGAGATCTGCGCCGCGATCGGCGATGCGTCCGACCAGGTCGATGCAGTTCTCCTGCACCTTTTCGTGGCGGTTCTTGAGAATCGGCGTCAGTCGAGGCAGCAGGTCCTTGATCGGCGGCGTCATCTTGTTCATACCGATCACGTTCACGATCGCCTTGAGCGCGCCGAGGATGCTGCCCAGCACCTCCGGGTATTCCTCGCCCAGGTACTCGTAGAGAACGACACCCATGTGGCCCATAAGCTGTTCCTGGTCGCACGTCTTCATGACGACCGCGATGCGGCTGATGAGGTCGGCAGCCTGCATGCGCACCTTGGCTGGTTTGTTGTTCAGGCGCCACTTGATTGTCCCGCAAATCTGCGGCAGGTAGTTCTTCGCGCGGATCCCCAGCGCGTTCACCACAATGCCGAAGCCGTTGAGCATCACCGACGTGTCGTCCGACGTCTGCTCCTGGAACGCGTACAGGATGCCGTCGATGAGCTTCTCCTCGAGGTCGGGGCCAATGTCCGTCGCGCCAAGGTTCGAGATGATCTTCTGGATGGCTTCCATGACCATTCGCCGGTACGGCTCGCTCTCGTCCTTCAGGTCATCAACGACCCGGGAGATGATCTCGCTCGCGCCAACATTATTGGCAAGCTCGACAGTCGTTTCCACAAGCTGGCGATAGTTGCGACGGTCTAGCGCCATGCGCCGCACCCAAAAGTGGCGGAAGAACTCCGGCAGAATGCTCTCCTTGACGTACGCCGCCTCGACACCGTCGGTCGAGACGCACTGCTTCACCACCTTGAGCACAATCTTCTTCATCTCTTCGTCCGGAGACTGAAACTCGCGGATCAAAATGATCATCACTTCCCGCGTGTAGTAGTTGGCGTAGTGAGAGTCCATCAACGGGATGATGAACCCGATCGCCTTCAGGAACGCAGCCAACCCTTTGCCGCGGTGCTTGCGGGTTCCCCTCCAGAGCGGGCGAAGCACTGAATCAAACGACTCAATACCGTACGGGTGCGCGGACTCGGCAAGCGCCGCGAGGGCGAGGGCCGTGATCGTGCGGACCTTCTGCTCATCCTCAAGGCCATGCTCAATGATCTCAACCAAGTGCTTCAAGTGAGGAAGCACGGCGCAACCCATGAGGATCGCGATCTGCTGCACAATCTTGATGCCCGTGTGCCGCGCCTGCCACGACTTGCGCGACTGGCACACGGCCTTCAGGAATGGCAGCAGCGCTGGGATTCCGAGCGCAGAGGCGACCACGGCGAATGCACGAGCCGTGGTGTTACGCACATACTCGTCGTCGATGTCGATATCCGGCCGCATGGTGGAGATCATGGTGGCAAGACCCGCAGCCTTCGCCAAGTTCGAGACGATCTCACGACCTTCGACGCGAGCGTAGTAGTCCTCGTCGATCAGCAGCGGCTCAATCACCACCAGGATCTTGTGAACGTATGGACGCACCAGATCGTCCAGCTTGTACAGCACGCGGTCAATGACCTTCACGAGCAAGTGTCGTTCCTGGTCCTCCAGCGTTGGTGACATGAGAAGCGGCAAGATCTGGTTGAACAGCGGGCCAGCGCCGAAGTCGCGCGCCTTATCTGTCATCTGTCGGAGCGCCGCCTTGCGCTGTGGCGGAGATCCGTTCTTGATCTTGAGCAGCAAGCGCATGATCTTGCGCTCCTTCGCTGTCTCGGGGTCAAGTCCCTCTTCATCAACCTCGTCCATCAGCTTGCCAAAGTACTGGTAGTCCTCCGGCTTGATGAACGGCATCGAGCCATCGCCCGAAGGCGTCCCCGCCGCCACGCCGTAGTCCTCACGCGCAGGTGTCGCCTGCATGGAGAAACCAGGAGTCTGCCCCATTGGCGTCGGCGTGGCCAACAGCTTGCGAGACGGCGTCCGAATCGGCACGTACGTCGACGGCGGGTCCAAGATCTTGTAGCCAGTGGCAGGGAACATGGAGTCGAGCTCTTCGTCCGATAGAGGGCGGTTGCGCTCTTCAATCTCTCGCTCCCACCGCATGCGCTGCGCCAACTCGGGCGTTAGCGCGCCGCTCATGATATCAGCCGCGATGGAGCCACCGGGCGTCATCTGCACAGACTTGCGCGGCGTCATGGCGTCGCCTCCAGCGACAGGAGTCTCGTCCCAGCGAGATCGCTTGACGCCTGCCGCGGGCGTCGCGGCTCCGGCAAGTGCGTTCGGCGTTGCGTCCCACTTCGACTTGGCTGCAGCGACTCCGCTGACCGGCGTCTCATCCCACCGGTTCTTCCTGCCAGAGCCACCCACGGGAGTGGCTGCCACGGCAGTCGAAGACGCCGGGGTGGCGTCCCAGCGAGAAGAAGTGCGCGTGGGCGTCGCGGCGACCGGCGCGGCCGCCTTCCCACCCGCCCGCTCGCTCTCCGTGTCCCACTCGGACTCGCCGTCCGTCTTCTCCCCCGAGGAACTGGCCGCCGCGCCGTCATCGTCCCAGCGCATGCGCTTCCGCTTGCGCTTGGGGGTCGCGTCCGCCGGCGGTGGCGGCGCCTCGCCCTGCTGCTCCTTGAGCTTCTGCTGCTCGGCCTCCTCCTCGCGCTTCTGCTGGATCTTGCGGATGACCTCGGCGCGCTCGGCGTCCAGCTGCTGCGTCTGCATGATGTCCTTGTACGACCGCTGCGGGGTCTTGCCGGCGAACGCGTCGCCGCGCTCGGGCGACAGCATGCGGTCGAACCGGCGCTTGCGGTAGTCGTTGTCGCGGTCCGCGATGCGCGTGTTGACGAGCCCCGAGCCGTTGGCCTCGCGCGCGGCCGCGAACGGGTCGTAGGCCTCGTCGATCAGCCCGTCATGGTCCCCGGCCACGGCGGCCTTGGCGCCCATTCCCCCGCCGCGCGCGCGCCGCAGCGCCGCCAGCTCCTGCTCCTCGTCGTTGGGCTCGTCCTCCTCGTCGCCCTCGTCGCGCACCGTCGCGCTGTAGCCCGCGAACCGGTCGCCGCCGCCGTACAGGTCCTCATCGAACCCGCCGCGCGCGCCCAGACCCACCTTGGCCCGCGCGTCCTCCTCCGCCATCCCGATGCTGTCTTTGTCCCCTGTTTCTGTCTTTGCTTCTTCCCCTCGCTTCCCCTGCTGCCGGCCCTTCGATGGCCGAGTCCTGTCCGCCTTGGTCTTCTCCTCCTCCTTCGTCACCCGTCCTGTCCGTCGCCGGAGTCTACAAGCAGCCTTCTTCGCTTCCGTCCGTCCCTTCCGCTTCAGTCGCCCGCGCTTCTTCTCCGGCTGCTTCCGCTTGTTGGTCGAATCGTCGAATGGTCATGTGAACTAAGAGGGAGGTTATTCGATCGCCCCAAAATACAAATCTAAACGGGCCGAAAATAGAAAAAAGAACCGTGTTTTGAGGTAAGATTGTCAATAGTCACCCTATTGAAAAATCAGTACTTGTCCTAATTTGGTGGTTAGAGAATCACGGTCGCCTCTTTCACGTTGCATAAGACTAATCCGTTAAATTAGTTCCCACCTAAAATTAACATTTTGGACATGAACAAACCTGATTTTGGTGCAAACTATGACGTTTTATTGATTTAAGGCGTCATATATTTTTAACCTTGAAAAACCTCGATTTTGAACATCATTCCTCGCCAATCGCAAACGTTCTGTGAAATCCTAAAATACGGAAAAGAATTGACCTCATTTCAATTATTCGACCGTGTTTTGATGTCTAGGGTGCCCTAGTTTGGTCGTTTGGTTTTTATTTATTTAGCTTTTATATACCATAAGACTTGATTGTATCATTTGTCCCGAGGCCATTGATCAAATGGTTGGTTGAAGGCACTGGGTTGAAGCCATTTTGATTGGGTTGGAAGACATTGTTGAGCCGTCGTCCGTGGTCACGATCAAGGACGAGGTGACGCCGACCGCTGAGCCCAAGGCCGGCCTGGCCATCGCCTCGAACGGGTCGCTCCCCATCGCGCATGGTCTACCAGTAGTCGGTCGTGTGGTCTTCTCCGAGTTCGCGACTTCGTCGAACTTGGGAGTCCTTGAGCGGCGAGACGATCAACAGCACCTAGCGACGGCTGTGACGTTGTGTCCGACATGTCGTTCGACGCCACTGACGGTGTGTACACGCATTCCACCATCGAGCTCACGCTCGTGCTTGTGGACGTGGGTCGCTGCTGCGTTCGCGTCTTCTCCATGATATTCGCTGCAGCTTTCGCGCTCGCATTCCGAAATGCCTCGACACAGGATTTCAGACGACACTTCAACTCATTGAAATGCTCTCGTGCCCATGGCGAACGGCTGGCGGAAGACGGGTGGGCGAATTTCGGGCACGAGATCGTTGAGGGATGACGCGGGGCACCACTCGACCGTTTTGGGAGCCCAAGACGCTGATTGCTCACAACCAGCCAAGCGGGTGCCAAGCCGTTGGCAGACGCCGACTGCTTCGGTCGGTCCGCGGCTGCACTTCGAAATTAGAAAGCGGTCCATGGATCAATGCCGTGGGATGATGCGACTCGCCATCACGAGCGTCGACACTGCGCTTGGAGGCGGTTTTGTCTCCAAAGACACGCTCGCATAGATGGGCTCGAGAAGTCGTCGATACCATTGCCAAGTGCGAGGTGATAGCCACACTGAGAGACTTTGTAGAGACACGCGCGGTGGACTTGGATCGAGTATGCCCGGCAGTGGGTTGCTTCAGCAAGGAAGGAAGCGAATGCATGCGAACGCCCCTATTTCAGCCAATCAACCATCCCCATTTCAATTTTGACCAATGAATCGGCCGTGAAGATGGGCGGTGCCAGCGTGGACAAGCGGAAGTTGAAGTGTCCTGGACGCGGTGTTTCCGCCAATCAGCGGCCGAGCAGGCGGTCCAAGCTCAACTGCAGGTCCACGATCCAGGAATCCCAACCGCCAGTATCGAGAATTCCAGGAGCGAGAGACACGACCAAGCAAGACCAGCCGAGAGTCAACTCGATGGCGGGCTCAGTACGTGACGACGCGCCGGCGCTGGGCGGCAACGGCATCACCACCGGGGACGACAGCGCGACGCCCGAGGTGTCGATGGCCTCGCTAACGCTGGCGGCGGCTGAGGCCGCGGGCGGAGACGCGGCCGCGCGCAAGAGCTATCGTATTTTGGGCTCGCGGTCGGGTGAAACGGCACACTTCCATGGCGAGAGCGACAGCGAGAGCGACAGCAGCGGCGCGGACAGCGACCCGATGGCCTGGGCGGACCTGGAGGCGTTCGGCGGCGACCTCAAGTCGCTCGCCAAGAAGAAACCGCGGCAGAAACTGACGCCCGAGGAGGTGCGGCAGCAGCTCGCCGAGCTCGAGGAACTCGACCACAAGATGAGCGAACGCGGCGGCAAGCACGCAGCCGACACGCACCGCGGCATCGCCGACACGATCGCGTGGCTCAAGCGGCACAACGAAGGCGGCGGGTCGGCCAACAGCGGCAACCAGAAGCGGAAGCGCTCGTCCGTCTTCGTGCGGTCCGTCCTGGGTCTCTTCTCGCGCAGCCAGTCGGCAGAGGACGAGGGCGAGGACGCGGCCAACAACAAGCTGTCGGAGGAGGACGCGCCTGAGGTGATGCTGACGGACAGCAAGCCGCACCTGCGCGCGCCGTGGGGGCAGGCGGAGCTCGGCGTGGACTGGACCGAGCTCGGCTACTGCCTGCTGAACCAGCCCATCTACGAGGACATGAACCGCGTGCGCGCGTTCGTGGCCAAAGACGAGCTCATGAGCGTCTCGCCGCAGGGACTGGCGGCGCTGGCCAAGTGGCTGCAGTTGTTCGACCAGCACATCCGACACGTGAGCGGACTGAAGGAGTACCTGCTGGAAGAGCGCACGCTCATCGCGGGCGTCGGGTACAAGGTGACGACGCTGTACGACGCGTTCGACGAGGCACTGGCCGCTGCGCTGGCCAAGATCGACGACGACCGCCGGGACTTTGGCGACATGATCATGACGGCGTTCGCGGAGCTCGAGGCCATCCTGAAGGACGAGGTGATCGCCGTCAAGAACGTCATCTCGCAGACGCTGACGGAGTCCAAGGAGTACGCCGCGCTCACGGTGCTGTTCAGCGAGATGAGCGAAGACGACGCGAACAGCGGCCTGGTCGTGGCCAAGCTGCTCGGGTGGATGAAGGCCAACATGAAGGACAAGGACGTGCGTAGCTTCCTCGCGGTGTTCCGCAGCGACGTCAAGGACCACATCGCGGGCGAGTGGATGCGCCAGTACGCGGCGTACCTGCACCTGCTGGACGAGTTCTCGGTCAACTACGACATGTCGCTCACGTTCTTCACGTGAGCGCTAAGGAGACGGCAGGCAAGATATCTCCAAGGCTGGCGGCGCTCTGCTCTCCACCGTTCATCTATTGGTACTTCAGTAACATCGCATTTCACCACCTGGCTGCTCGCCACTACCAAGACAGTCACACGCTCCACACGATCTCCCCGGCGACGACAAGGACTCCACCAAGCAGCATCCAAGCGCCACCAAGTGCTGAGCTTCATTGAGAATTGAGAAATGTTTATTGAGGAGTCCAATGCTTACACCCGAAGCGTTCATCTTGGATCGTTCCTTATGGAAGCAGCATTGCAAGGTGGCAGCAACGAGGAACTGCCAACGAACGTCCTTGGGCCTTGCTCGCGGTCTGAAAGCACGACGATGGCCCCATTGGTTACCACTGGCAGTCAACTCCTTGTCATTATAAGTTGTCTTCAAACGTGCAGTTGCTCATGCGCGTACGCCATGAGTGTTCCCACTCGTTGACATACACGCTGCGGCGTGCGGGCTCGGCTGCAAAGTCGAAGATGCGCTTCAAAAGATGGCGGTCGACCGGGAATTGCGCCAACACGGACTCGACCACAACAGGATCCCCCTTGAGTCGCTTCGCGGCTCGCTCATGCTCACACTGTGATGCATCGAGCACACTGATGAACGCCAACCGACACGATAGAGGGAATCGCTCACGGACACCGGGAAACCATTTGCGTTCGAGCAGCAAACTGTTGACGGCCTCCGAATTGCTTTTGATCAAGTCGGTTGAGGCCGTCAGTTCAAAGTACTCGAGCGTCCGGTTCCTCTCCAACATCGACAGGATAACCTGCAAATTCGTACTCTGGTGGTTCGAGTACTGGCCTATCGCAAACGACATGCGCTTGAGGGTGCGAGCGAGCTGCGTTGTCCCATCCGACAGCTCGGATCTGATTGCTTCAAGGTTGTCAAAGCGGCAGTCGATCTCGGAGATTTGCATCTCGCAGCTGCGGTACGCTTCGAGGAACGCTGAAGTGTCAACGGTTGCTCCTCTGATAATGAGCGTCTCCAAGTTGGGGCAACACTGAAGAATGCCCGCGATGTTGACGTTCATGGCCGGCGACATGCCAAGCCGGAGACGCGTCAACGGCAATCCAACCAGCTCCAGAAAATGTGAAAGACCAGTTGCTGGCTCCGCTTCTCTGTTGTGCCCATCAAAGTCGAGGTCAAGGCAGGTGATGCTGCCAGAAACGAGAGAGCTGTCATCGTAGTCGTCCTCCAGGAAATGGAGATCTTGTCTCGCCACAAGGCACACGCCGTACCCAGGGACGAGCGCTTCAACGATGGACGCATCGCCGGTTTCATCTCTTTCGAGTAGTTGGACGCCAACCACGTTCGACTGGAGGCGACACATGACGGATGAGAACCGCTCGTCCTCGTGCATTTGCAGGATCGCCACTGTCACTCCTTGGGTGAGCATCGCGTGAGTTGTAAAGCGACCGGCACCAAGGTCAGAGCGTGGCCTCGTGCCGCTTCCGTCAAAGCCGACGTGCCGCCCGAACAGGAGCGATATCGGGTCGCTAACCTGGAGAACGTTGGCGAACTCATTCGCATCCTCTTCATCCAAAATGACGTTGAAGAGCGTGAGACTCGATAGCGACGACCGGGCTCGCGCTTGGTCGGAGAAAAACGCGTGTGCGATATATCCCCACGGCGCTACCCTGGATCCGGTGCGTTCTCGGTCTGTGTGTTGGAAGAAGTCTTCGTCGTCATTTTCTTCTTCAAACTCGCTGAACCTCAACGTCACCGCGTCGACCGCGCGCGTCTCGGCCAGAGCGGAGCACAGCCGCCCCAGGCCCGCCGTGTGGTCCACGGTGGACCCACAAATGGACAGGGACGGGATGCGGACACTCGGCGTGCCGTCCAATCCAAGTAAGGCCGCCATCAACTCGCTATAAGCCCGCGCTTGGGCTCCTGGGCGGTGATAGCCCCCAGACAGCTCGAGGTGAGAGACCGACGGCACGGTACCTAAACGCGCCAGTTTCCCGAGCAACTCGACTTTTTCCGGCGTCATCTTCTCCGTGAAGAAACACCACTTCATGGGCTCGAGCACGAACGCGCAGCTTCTCTCTCCACGGTTTATCGGGAAGCACCAGCCGCCGTGCTTGGCATGGAGACCCATCAGCAGCACGGATCCGCACTCCTAGTCGCTCCCTGACTGGTCAAGCATGATGCGGGCCGGGACGTCCACGCGCATCAAAGGACGACCGACTTGACTCGCGATCCTGTCCGCGGCTGCCACGAACTCGGCGCTCGGGGAAGCGTCGAGACCGGAGAACAAGGGCGGGAGCAGCACGTCAACCCAGTCCACCCAACTTGTCGTCAAGTGTTCGGTCTGGGTGATCCGGACCGTGAACCCGTCGTCATAGAGGCAGTTGGCCTCCATGTACTCTTCCGATATCTTCTTCCTGTCGATACCGCAGAGCTCGAGCAGCACGCGTGGCAACGCCTTGCGGCTTGCTCTTGCGGCCATGGAGACCAGCAGCATGGCTTCCCTCAGCTCGCGCGCCTTGGACGCTCCCGCGAGGCTCCTAGAGGGAGAAAGCGACAGCTGCAGGCCGACGACAGACATGGCGGGGACGC
>JAADYF010000663.1:0-15727 GCA_023338175.1 Phytopythium delawarense
CCCCCCCCCCCCCCCCCGAAACCTGTCTGCCTGCCTGCTGCTTCTTCCCCCCATGAAGGAAGACGGCCGGCCTTTCTTCCGTCCAGCGTGGGCGGTTTTTTCGCGAGCCGCCACCTGCATTTCCGCTGCGCGTCACCTTCAACACGGTGGGACAGGCGCGCGTTCGCCCCGCGGCTCAAAATGCGTTGCATGAGTATGGCTTTTGACAGTCAATTAACGAGGTATTTTCGAGGTCATGAAGAATTCGCACAGACCGGAATATCAACTGACAAAGGCTCTATGGTATCGCACCCTGAAATGCTGGAAATCAGGCGGATTGGCGCTGTGATTGGCCATAAACATGACATAGAGACTGGGGATTGGCGGAAATGCGCCACGGATCCGGCGCTCCGGCCTCATGGGTGCACTGGGCCGCTCGGGTCCACTGCCTGATGGTGCAAGAGTGCAAGGCGCGCGATGGACGAGCTGTGAAGTGGCATCATCAGTTCAAAAATCGCCAGTGCCCCACCTGTGGATGTGCCATACTTTGCCCAAGTCAAAACTGGCGGCGCGGGGCAAGGTGGCGACCACATGCCGCCATCGGCTGGCACGTCTCACCGGACATTTGCTCCCCTTTTTCTTGACTTATTGATGCTTGATCGAGTGTTGTTCGGCTTCCAGGATGCCTGGAGATGTGTGTTGATCACTCCTCCGGCGGAGTTCAAACCGGACGAGCCCCGCGTTGGGTGTCACATTTTTCCATCGAGAGAAAAGATCGCGAGCGGCAAGCGGCAAGCGTTTCTTGTTCCGCCCCGTAGCTGAAATCTCGGCAAGTGTCGCACGTTTGCGTCCTTCGGTCGGCGCATTTTGCTTTTTGGTTGATGCCGAGCCGTGACAAGAGGTGCACCCGGCGCGATCTTCGCGGTTGCGCGCCAAACTATTACGGTTCGCTTCCGCCACAGCGGTGACGACCGCCCTTCGGGTCGATGGATCGACGGATCGACGCCTCGACGCGTCGTTCGCCCGATCGCAGTTCAAGAGAGCGCGTCGTCGGATTGGAGATCATTGCCAAGGTGTGTGGAGCACTGTCTGCGGGTGGCGCACGCAAAGATATAACTGGACAAGGGAGCGAGCGGCAATCAAGTACAGATAGAGTGCTCCGCATTCAGCTGGTGCTTTGCAGATTCGCACCCAGTTGACATGGTGGCATGCGTGCTTGTTGTGGGCTGAAGAAGCCGTTGGCAGATCCTGGGCATACCTTGTGGGTGTCGGTTCGGCCACGCCCTTTGAGGCGCAAAAGTGTATCCATGCCACCGTCATTCCAACTTCTTGGTGTTTGTATCCAGCCAGAAACCTTCAGCGTTAGATAATGCCACCCCACAGGTCCCTGCATATATTGCTTATACAAGGTAATGAATAACTGAAGTGGACCAATCAAAGCAGTCGCAGGCGAACTTTGAGGCTCAAAAGCTTGGCTCGCGCCAACCACCAAGAAGAAGCGGGTGGCAATGAGTCGGCCGGCGCCGAGCGCGTCCGTGCAGGCGGCCTTCGGGCTCTTCGACGACGACAGCGGCAGCGACGACGAGCAGGCGGCGCTTGCGCCCGTCGCCTCGCAGCTGGCGGCCATCGAGATCGTCGCGCCCGAGTCGCAGGCCGCGCGCGAGGACCCATCGCCGCCGACGACGACGACGACTTCGGATGGCCTCGACGTGCCGAGCCTGTACGCGCCGTGGGACGACGTCAAACCGCTAGCCGTGGGGCCGATCGAGCTCGTGCAGAGCTGCGAAGGCATCGGCGGCAGCCGCGGGTACGTAGCGGCCCGCGACCTCGAGCCGGGCACGCAGATCCTCGTGGAGCAGGTCTTCATCCCGTGGCCGCGGGACGTCGAGCCGGCCGACCCCGAGTTTTTCATCGCGACGCTCGAGTCGGTGCTCTCGCGCGCCGACTACCAGGACATCACGGACCACCTGGGCTTCCTGTTCCCGCGCGAGCTGCACGAGCTGCCGGCGGACGTGCTGGCAGCCGGGCGAGCCAAGTACGACGACCAGATCGCCGAGCTCGTGCGCACCTTCCACGAGCTGCCGCTCGAGCACGACGCCGTGCTGCAGAACGTGTTCGCGATGCAGTGCAACGCGTTCGACAGCGGCGTGTTCCTGTACAACGCCATGTTCAACCACGACTGCAACCCCAACTGCGTCAAGTTCACGCCCGAGACGTCCGTGGCGGGCGACGGCATCGAGGGCATCTCCGAGGTGCGCGTGGCCCAGCGCGTGCGCAAGGGCGAGCCGCTCACCATATCGTACCTCTACCCGCGAGAGCAGAGTCACGAGCGGCGGCAGCAGAACCTGCGCGAGCAGTTCGGCTTCAACTGCACATGCGCGCTGTGCAAGCGAGGCGACAGCTCGCTCCCGCCGCCCGCGACCGCGACCCAGGCTGCTGAGCAGGGCATGAGCATGATCGAGCTCGAGAAAGTCCTGGCCGCGACCGAGGAACTGCTCAAAGAGAGCCCCGCCGGCGCCGCGAACGTGCTGTCGATCGCGCTTGAGGCGCTTTCGGACGCGCTCGAGATGGCCGCGCACGACCACATCGTCTTCATGCGCATCCACAAGCTCGTGGCCGACTGCTGCGACCTGCTGCTCAAGAGCAAGCCGCGCCAGGACGTGCGCGAGTACGCCATCCTGTTCCTGCGCAGCAGCTACGAGCTGCTCGAGCTGCAGCGGTCGCTGCTCAACCCCGACCACATCGACCTCGCGCGCACGCTCAACGACGTGAGCCAGGGCATCCAGCTGCTGCTGTCGCTTGACCAGAAGGCGCTGCTGGAGGAGTTCCCCGAGTGGAAGGACTTCCGCCACGCCTCCATCGTCGAAAACCAGTACCGGCAGGAGTACCGCCGGATCAAGAAGCTGTACGAATAACGACGTTAGAGTCTAGCCGAAATTGTCAACATGTGCCAAAGCCTCGTTGAACAAGGAATGCGATTTTTGGCAGCGTTTGGGCCGCTCACTTGTGCCAGTCGCGTCAATGCGCTCGCTCTAGAGTCGGCCCGCCTGGTTTGTCCTTTTGACGTTCACCACAACGCGGAGAACGGACGTCCTTCCGAGCCTGCACGTCCTTCCGAGCTAACTCAAAGGTGCAGTTTGCCCATCTGCACGTTCAGGCTTGCGAGGTTCCACAGGACGACGCGGCCATCAAGAGCTGATCGCAATCCAACACACCTTGCGTGAGCACTCCACCTTACTGACCAACACGTTCGGACAGGCAAGCGTACCAGACGTCGAAAAGGCCGACACCGAGCCCGCAGCCGAGCGCGTGTACGCCTGGATGTCGGTGATAGCACTCTCGTGTTTCCTAAAACACACGGTAAAGCACGAGTTTAGTTCAATCCCGCGCGTCCTGAGACTTCTGGAGACCAACTCACATCCAGATCTGGCCCTTGTCAAGCTGGGTCGCGTCTGACGACTGCCCGCGCGTCACCTTGCTCTCGAATAGGCTGCGAGCTGCACATGAGAGGCATGGCACAAGATGAGCGGCGACGTCAACGACCGAGTCGCTGCCAACTACCGACCTGCGCTGAAGCTGCCCGAGTTCCGCTTGACGGCAGCGCTGTCCGTCGGCTTCTTGTCCACAAACTCAACAAACGACCTGCACATTTGAGTCGCCATGAGCTGGTGGGATCGCGGAGACAGCAATACAACAGACTATAGGAGTGGCACGCACCAGAAGCCGCTCGCGTCGGCCGAGAACAGCAGCGGGTTGAAGTCGTGGCCGGCGCCAACCAGCGAGTCGTTGGACAGGAACAGGATGCGGTTCATCGGCAGCGACGAGAAGCGAATCGACTGGTTGATCCGGCGGCAAGTCCCACGAGAAATCACCGTTAGCTGTCGCCCAGCATTTCCACTCTTCGATGCTCCGGTACCTGAATGGTCGGGAACTCTCCCGGCGCGCCAAAGTGCACGAAGTGGATGGATGAACCGTGGCCTGAGCGCAACATACACGAGTCAGCATCAGTGCTGAGATGAACAGCAACAACTTCATGCACACGCAACACGCACCAGCAAACGCCAGGCGGTTGCCCTTTGGCGACCACGCGACGCCGTTGACCCAGGCGCTCGCGTTGTCGAACTCGGCCATCGGCTCGCCGAAGGGCGCGAGCGCCGGGAACGGGCCCGAGTCGGGCTCGCCGTCCACGTCGCTCACGAAGGCCGAGAAGACGCGGCACTTGAGGTCCGTGCTGCCCGTCACGAGCAGCTGGCTGTTCGGGTGCCAGTCCAGGTCCGTCACCCTGTATCTCCGTTCAATCGAGCGCTCGGTAAGCCATCGGTCTATGCCTCCGGACGAAAAGCAGTGAAGCGCGTCACGTACGTGGACTTGTGCTTCTTGATGATCTTGCTGACCCACCAGTTCTCGGCGGCCTGGTAGTAGCACACCGAGACGCACTTGGAGCCGCTGCTGACCGCGAACTTCTTGCCTGCACGCGGCGCACAAGTCGTCAGCACCGAGCGTTCGCACAGCGCTTCGCAGTGCACGCGGCCGCCGTCCCCTCACCGTCGGGGCTCCACTTGACGTTGATGGCGGCGCGCGTGATGCGCAGCACCACGAGCGACGGCTTCCACTGGCGGTAGGCCGCCTCGTACGTCCACACGAAGGCGCCGCGGTCGTGCGAGCACGACACGAGCTTGTCGTGCACCGGGGACCAGTCCAGCCCCGTCACCACCATGTCATGCTGCGGCGACCCACGCACACGTCCGTCCCCACGCCCGTCCGTCAGTCTCTGTCTCCTCTACGTCCACGCGCTCCCCCCAGCGCCTCATAACGCGGCGCGCCGCACCTCGGTCAGCACGGCCTCCTTGCGCCACGTGGCCGCGTCCGGGTTCTGGCAGCCCGAGAAGATCCAGATTTCGTTCGAGTTGGGGCTCACGGCCAGCTTGGAGCGGTCCTTGTTCCACGCGTGGCACGTGATGCCCTCGGCCAGGTGCCAGAAGCTGCCGTCGTTCGCCATGGCGGTCGGGGATCGTCGGTCAGGCCGCGTCCGTAAGAGCTTGGGGCTTGGCGCTTGGCGCTTGGCGCTTGACGCAGCGCTTCCTCGGAGCCTTCGCGCGTTGACTCGGCTTGTTGATGTCGGCCGCTCCCCGCTTGCTGTTCTTTCTCGTTGCGACAACCGGATTCTCCCTGTACAAGAGCGAATATCTCCCTGTAAAGGAGACCGCCTTCAACAAGGTTTTACCTCATGATAAGGTTTTACTGGAATCAAGAAAAACATTTAAAACACAGATAATAGTATATCAAAATGGTGCAAATTATCTGGCATGGCATGTTATTTGGAGGCACTCTTAAATACAAAGCTCAATTTAAATCAACCGACCGTGTTTTGAGGTAAGATTGTCAATAGTTACCCTATTGAAAAATCAGTACTTGCCCTAATTTGGTGGTTCAAATATTACGGTATTATTTTTCACGTCGCATAAGACTCTATCGTTTTGACTGTCCTCACCTGAAACTGTGCATTTGGATGTCAATGTACCTGGTTTTGGTGCAAACTATCTCGCTTTATTGATTTAAGGTGTCATATATTTTTGAGGAGAAAAACCTCGATTTTGATCATCATTCCTTCAAGTCCGCAAACGTTCTACCAGCGCAGGGCGCTGTGCTGGCAGAAATTGGCGCCAAGACCGCAGCGCCATGGGTCGGCGTGGCGAGTCGCTGGGCGATGCCGCGGGGCCCGAGCGGTACCCGGAGGAGGCGCTGCTGGAGATTTACAAGCTCGAGGTGCGTCTCCCGCGTCCGCTCGCGCTTCTCCCGTCTCCGTAGGCCCAGAGACGCGTCCGGGAGCGGCACTAACGCCGACCGAATGAATGCCTCGCAGTGGGAGCTTATCGACATTCGGCGCAAGCAGCTGCAGAACACGTGGCAGCAGCTCGTGCTGCGCGACCGTGCCGAGGAGGAGGAGCGAGCCTTCTTCCGCGACCAGGCGCGGCTGCTGGCCGAGCAGGCGCGTGTCCAGGAAGCCAAGGCGCGCGCGGACGCCATCAAGTACGCCGAGGAGCACGCCGAGGACATTCTGCGGCGGCGGGGGCTCTCA
This sequence comes from Phytopythium delawarense, assembly GCA_023338175.1. Taxonomy (NCBI): domain Eukaryota; phylum Oomycota; class Peronosporomycetes; order Pythiales; family Pythiaceae; genus Phytopythium; species Phytopythium delawarense. The sequence continues at coordinate 6,059 of JAADYF010000663.1, forward strand.
GCGGTCCCCGGGCTTGGCAGAGCCGGCCTTGCGGTGAAGGAGAACAACTTCCAGGCAGGGAAGGCCGCTGCGGTCGGCGTCGGGAAGAAGAAGCCAAGGAAGAAGCAGGTGGAGGACAACGAAGATGCCGAGTCTACGCCGGACGCGACGAGCGAGTCGTCGGAGGAGCCGCCAGACCGCGTGATCACAACGCTGAAGGCGAAGCCGAAGTCAAAGCCGAAGGACAAGCCAGCCAAGGTCCCTGTCCGTGGCGCTGGGCTACCGAAGAAGCCGCGCAAGGATGTCAAGCCGACGTTCACCCTGCCAGACGTCCCGGAGGACGAGCTGGCGGACGACTTCCCGGTGGACTTTGGCTTGGGCAGCCCTGTGCCGGCGCTCGACGACGACAACGACCTGCTCAACATTCTGTCGCAGGACAAGGCAAGCGACGACTCGGACGCCGACAACGAGCCGTCCATGGCGAGCTTGATCCTTCCCGTCTCCGCAGCCTCCCCGGCACGCGCTCGGCCCGGGAAGGCAGCCCCACGGGCGCTCACTCCGACGCCGCAGAAGAGGAAGCGGAAGCACACCGCGCTGGACGACGAGGAGTTCGACTTTACGAAGAAGGGCGAGAAGAAGCGCGCCGCGCTGGCTGAGCAGAACCAGGTCGAAGAGGAACCGGAGCCGGTGAGTGTGACGCCCAAGAAGGCGCTGAAGCGGAGGAAGGAGCTCGAGAAGGAGCGTCTCGAGCGACTCAACGGCATTACGGCGAAGCGCGACGATGCGGGCGTCGGACGAGCTCGAAGCCTGATGGATGAAGTGGCGGCATCGGGAGTTGCTAAGGTCAAGAAGGCAGTCAGCATCACAGCAGCAAACAGTCGTGTTGATGGAGTCGCGGCTACTCGACTAAAGGCTTCTACAAGCTCACGGGCTGCTACTTCGACCCGCGATGAGAGCGCAGAGGACGACCTTGCAAGCCGGCAGAAGAGCAAGACAACCAAGAGCAAAAAGACCGAGTCACGCGGTGATGAAGAGACGAGCGATGACAACAGTGCGGAGGACGGAAACGCGCGGTTCTCTGCGATCACAGTGAGGAAGAAGGGCACGCAGGGCAAGAACGCTGAGCGAAGTGCGAATGGTGCGCTGAAGGGCACGCAGCTGAAGGGCAAGAAGACCACTGGCACTGATCTCACAGTGCAGGCCAGCGACCCACACGATGAATCAAACGGCGACTCGACTGACGACGTTGGCGCCACCAATCCCCCTACCAAGCGGCCCAAAAAGAGCGCGAAGGACAAGCGCAGCAAGTTGAACGAGGTCGAGCTGGCGCTGCGGAAGGCCGAGATGCTCACGCGCATCTCCCAGATGCAGCAAGAGGTTGCGACGCCCAAGGTCATCAAGAAGAAGAAGGTGGTCAAGAAGGCGACGTCGAACGCGCTCACCACCAAGCGCGTTGACTTCCAGCAGATCCTGACCAATGCGCCTGCCTCGAACGCCACCACTCACGATGCCGCTCCTGCTTCTCCTCCTAAGCAACCGACGCCCCCTCCGGAGAAGTTGCAGTTCCTTCAGTTCACCAAGGGGTTGTCCAAGTCTCCAATGCCGTTCAATCTTCGGTCCAGGCTCAAGTCGCCCGTGCTGGCGTCGCCCATGCACAAGCGACCGCGAGAGCAAGCCAATCCGCCGGAGGAGCCAAGCGACGACGTCGGGATGGCGTCGCCCGCGTACTCCTACGGCAATTCCACGTCCCCTCGAGACAGCCTCGCCGATTTCACTCGAGCCACGACCTCCAACAACGCGGCGCGGCAGATTGCAGTCGGCATCACCACGCGCCCGAAGAAGAAGAAGACGGCGACCGCGCCAAAGGTCAACCGCTTCGGTGTCCCCGGCGGCTTGATCGCGTCCGCTGCCAGCAGTTCTGGCGGCAGCGGAGCAGCCACCGGCGGGAGCTTCTCCATGTTTGACGCGTTCGTGAACACGAGCGCCGCCCCCATCCCGCGGCTCAAGACAACGTCCAGCGGGGATATGTCGCCGGTGGTGTAAGCAAGCGGCGTGTTGGACAAGCCGTGTGTGATACTATCTAAGAGGTTGTCCTCGAACTTGAATGCACAGCAGAGATGATCGACTAGCGATGCTCATGCGAGCTGTCGTGTTCTAGCATCGAGCAACGGCTGTTCTGCACAATCTATCGCGAGCGGTTGAGGCACCGAGCTCTAGTTCTGCGTCTGCAGGTGGAGCTGGTTAACCACGTCCACCGAGTCCACGTAGTGGTCCGGCACCTGGTTGGGGTCCGCGATGTGCGCGAGCTCCTTCTCCTCCGTCACGCCCGTGAGCACCAGCAGCGTCTGCAGGCCGCCCACACGGCCGAACTGCATGTCAGTCGAGAGACGGTCGCCGACCTGCTCTTACAGCATGAACACAGTCACATGTGAGAAACCTGAACTCCTTTCGCTCAGCAAGCGAACGAGCAGGACCCACCATGCATGTGCGCGAGCGGTCCAGGTTGTACGTCGACACGATCGTGTTGAGCAGGTCCTGGGACGGCTTGCCGACCACGGCCTCCGGTGCCCTGGAAGTGCAGCGCGTTAGTCGATCACAAGATGACAGCGAGCGCATGAATGCGCCGACGTACTTGCTGGTCGCGCACTCGATCAGGTGGATCATCGAGCCGCCACCCGGGATGATCGCGCCGTCGACCGGGAACGTCTGGTCACTGCCACGACGACCCATCCGACATGAGAACCACACAGCAGGACGGAGAGCCTAGCCAGGAGCGGACGAGAACGTACGGGTTGGTACCAATGAAGCGGCACGTGGGGATCTGGCGGATGCAGCCCGTCGCGTACGCGAGCTTGTAGTACGACACATACCTGCGACCGAGCAGACATGTGAGCAGACATGTCAGTGAACCGACCGACAAAGGAACAGAGCGAGCGACAAAGCCACGCACCGGTCGAGGCCGACAACGACGGCGGCGGTGGACTTGTCGACCGTGAAGGGCATGGGCAGGCCCTTGATGTCGCTGTGCTCCAGGCCGAAGGGCTCGTAGCCCTCGTTCGCGAGCTCCTGGCCCAGCCCGGGCTCGCCCACGAAGTACACCTTGCCCTCAATCTTCTGCGCCTTCATGTACTGCACCGTCGCCCACGCGGACCTGCGTCGTCGGTCAGATCAGCAACAGGCGGCCACAGTCAGCAACTGCTCAGACGGGAAAGCGAAGCGAGTGCAGCAGCGTACGTGACGATGTCCTCCTTGACAGCCGTGATACCCTGCGAAGCTGCCGGTTGGGAGAGCATGCACAGCATTAGACAACGCTCAAGGACAGCAAAACGTTGATCGCTGTCATCGCACCGAGCTTCTGGACGTAGGTGTCGCGGCTCTTGGTCGAGTTGTTGGTCTGGCCGCGCACAGCGTCGCCGTCCATCAGCTAAAGCGCTCGCAGAACGACCTGGACAACGCGACGCCCGCCACGCACCACAAAGACGACGCGCTTGCCGAGCGAGCGCAGCAGCGCGATGAGCTCCTTGGCGCCGGCGATCGGCTTGTCGCCCACCCACAAAACTGCTCACGCATACATTGGGCCACCCCACCGTCAGGTACCTCGCTCTCGTCTCCTCCCCAGTCCTCCATTCGACGGCCGAGACGCACCGCCATCGCAGTCGAAGAGGAAGGCGTCGAGCCCGTCGATCCACTGCTGCCAGTCGTCGCGCGTCAGGCGCGTGGGGGCACTCGACGCCATGCTGTCGGTCGGTCTTGGTGTCTTTGCCGCTTGGGGAGCTCGTCAAGGAATGAGCAAGCGCCGCCGCGAGGATGGTCTGCAGCTGTCTATCGCCACGGACAAGATCATTGTCTTCGGATGAGAGAGATTCATTCTCGCATCTGATCACCTTACAAACAGCAATATGCCAAACACTGGCAGTAGAGTCAAGAAACACGCTGACGTTGCTGAATGTCGGATGACGAGGGACATGTCACACCTGACAAGAGGAAGACAACCTTCGCGCAACATCCCGCGCGCCAAGATTGGGTCGCGTGTCATTTATTTTGGGCCATTCTTGACGACTGGCACGCGGGAAATGGTCAAGGCGGGCGGGTCCCTGGCGCTGGCGGCGGCCTTCGGCGCGGGCGCCGCGGCCGCGATCGGCGCGCAGCTGGCGCTGCAGGCGCTGCGCACGACCGCGGAGACTCCGTTGGCGGCTGTGGATGGTGGCGTCGGCGGCGCCAAGGGCTCGGCGGCCAAGGAGCAGGAGCTGGCGGAGGAGCAGCTGTCGCGCATCAAGTCCTTCTTCGGCGAGGACGGGCTGGCCGCCATCCGCGGCGCATTCGTGGTGGTCGTGGGCGTCGGCGGCGTCGGGTCGCACGCCGCGCACCTGCTGGCGCGCTCGGGCGTGGGCAAGCTGCGGCTCGTGGACTTCGACAACGTGACGCTGTCGTCGCTCAACCGCCACGCCGTGGCCACGCGCGCGGACGTCGGCACGCCCAAGGTCACGGCCATGAAGCGCCACCTGCAGCAGACGGTGCCCGGCTGCGAGATCGAGGACCTGCCCGTCATGTTCGCGGCCGACTGCGCCGACGAGCTGCTGGAGGGTGCGCTGCTGTATCAGGAAGCAGAGGATGAGGTCAAGGGAGAGGGATGCTGACGCCTCGTGCGCCGTGGATGGATGGATGCAGGCAACCCGACGTACGTGCTGGACTGCATCGACGACGTGACCACCAAGACGGCGCTGCTAGAGGCGGTCACGGCCAAGAAGCTCAAGGTGATCACGTCCATGGGCGCCGGCGGTAAGGCCGACCCGACCCGGCTCCAGATCGGCTCGCTCAAGGACGCCGTCCGTACGTCACTAGCTGCCCTTGCATGCGCGCTGTCGAGTGTCCATCATAATGACTCCTGACCTCGCAGGCGACCCGCTGGCGAGCAAGATCCGCTACTTTCTCAAGAAGAAGGGCATCTCCTCGTCCGAGATCACGACGGTCTACTCGAGCGAGAAGAGTGTGGCCAAGCTGCTGCCGCTGGACCCGGAGCAGGCGGCAAAGCCCGAGGAGTTCGGCAACGTTGAGAACTTCCGGATTCGCGTCATCCCGGTGCTCGGCACGATGCCTGCGCTCTTCGGCCAGTCCATGGCTGCGTACGTGCTGTGCGACCTGGCGGAGCAGAAATTTACACCCGAGGCGATCGCGCGGCTGTCCCGCGACCAGCGCAACAAGCTCCACCAGAAACTGCAGCAGCGGGAGCGCGACCACTTCAACGATGGTAAGATTGACATCGAGAAGGACGAGATCGAGTTCATCTATCAGGAGATCTGGCGTGGGCGTAGCGCTGTCAGCGGTGCTCGCCAAGGCGGCCGCGAGCGTCTCTACCTCTCGCGCTGGCGGAAGGAGCGTCCGTTGCAGCCGGACAACATTGTGTTCCTCACGACGAAGGAGCTCACGATGATGGACGAGGGGGGCATCGAGGTGTTCGGTGCGGACGCGATCGCGCGCATCGACGCTCGCCTCGCGGACTTTGGCGGCTGGAGCCTCTAGGTCGTTGAGGGCAGGGGATATACAATACTCAGACGGGATAAAGGGGCGAAGGCTCGCCGCATGAGCTTTGGCTGTGCAATAGTACGAGCATCGTCTTGCCGCAACTTGGTCGGTGGACACTTTCATCTATGGCGTCAGCATTTGTAGACTCGAAATCGTCACTCCAAGTGATTTCTGCCAGTCCAAGAAGAAGCAAGGCTGTTGCTTAAAACCAGCGTTGGCGACGGGCAGTGAAGAGAGGATTCAGCGCCTACCAGGTCGTCCATGCGTCGTGTCAGCTCCGCCTCCAAGCAGTCGATCTGCGGTTCGAAGAAGGTGTTGTACTGTTGATTAGACACGCACTATTTCTCAGCACAACATCAACACTTACCACTGTCGCGATTCGCTGGCACAGCACCGGATCAGGAGAGCCGTCGTCTTCCTTTCGAGTCGTAGATCGAGGCGCTATACGCCTCGCTGGCGCAGGAGACTGAGCGGGTCGACGACGACTGGCGCTACTTTCCACAGCCTTGGCTTTGGCTCGCTGCATGTCATCCATGTAGTTTGAGAGCCTCTCACATGCTGCAGTCGCCAGTAATGTAGCTTGATACGAATGCCTGTCATTTCGTACACGACGCTGTGAGACCGTGGTGTTCGTTCCTCAGCCAGTGTGCCGATAGGAATCGCACGCAACAAACTCCAGCGACGACTGAAGTCCATCGTCGGTCGCAGCTGGACCAGGCACTGGATTCGGAACGACAACGCTCGCGTTGATTGGGTCATTCACCAGTGACGTAGTGATCCGAGGACTCGCGGCTTTGGTCGCACTACAGAAGGGAAACTGGAAGCTATTGGTGTTGGTCGGCGACACGCTGGGGCTTCGCAGTAGCTTTGCCGAGTTCTACGGGGCATGGCAAAGATGGGGACCAAAGACGAAAGCATCAGCCAAACTGCCGCCAACTGCAACATCCCACCGTGCGGACTCCTCACCGTGTACTTCGGGATCAAGTTTGTGTTGGTGTCGTTGATCCGAGAGAGCGAGAAAGGCTCTCCGAGCACTTGCTGTCGTCTCTCGAATGCGTGGTAGAGGTGCATGGCCTCCGGGTACGTGCGGTGGACAAAGTCGTGGACCCAGTGCAGGAACTCGAAGTGCTCCTGGAATACGCCGTCCACGAGCTTCTTGACGGGAATCTCCTGGTGATCATTGACCAGCTCAATCCGCTACTCTGTCGACTCCATCAAGCGACAAGAAGTGCGCATACCTTTTTGATGTCGCAAACTTGAAAGGTACGCCGAAGCACGAGGAAGTTGCGCTCGAACTCGGCCTGTGACCGCGGCTTGAAGTTCACGTGTGTCAGGTTCGTCTTGCCGGGGAAGAGGGCGTCAAATATCTGGCAGTAGGCGATGCCATCCGCGAGGTGCTCAATCTTGGTATAGTCCGTCTCCAGGAACTCGTTCAGCCACGCGAGCAGCTCCAGTCGACCGATGCCGCGCCATTTCAGCCGACGGAGGCTCATTCCCGCTGCCTGTGTGCTCGAGACTCGGTCGGATTCCATCCCATCGCGGCAGTTGTGGCGCCTCCACAGTCTAAATATACCCGAAGCATCGCCCAGTTGATGGTCCGAGCAGTTCCCATGGCATTGTTGGTGGCGCTGGTGTCGAAGTGGACTGCTGTCATGCTTTCGTTGCCTGGAGGTGTTGTGGGCAGCTTGTTTGGCACTGCTGTTGGTAACGAGGCAGTATTGATTGGCGGCGCGAGCCCAGGCGGTCGCAGTAATGCAAGCGATAAACCACATCAACTGGAGCATTCACAGACATGGCTGGCTGGGCTTTCAAATCAGCAAATACATGTGTGCTGGTGCGCAATTCTGATTGATAGCTACTCCAAATGACGTGAGCAATGGAGCTGCTTGAAGTCAAGGTCACAGTACCACTTTGGCACCTCCGATAATTCCAGTAGACCTGTCACTGCACACGATCTCTTCGGCACACTTCAACTGCAGCCCGTGCAACACGCACCTTCATTTTAGGAAATGCCAGCGGAAGATGCTCCTCGCCTCCTTGCACGGCACGGAGTAAACAATGGAGCAGGCATTCGATGCGCGTGCCAACCCGCGGAAGCGGACGGTGACGCACTGTGAGGATGCGCCACTTCATCAAGACTTGGAGTGCGGCTGCAGTGGCCCATCACGGGCGAATTGATCCAACGTGAAGCGTTGAAGGTTGCATCGCTCGAAATTGTACTGCAACGATGCTCGGACCAGACTCGACTCCAGCATCATCTGCGCGGCTATACTTCATCAAACACATAGTGAAGAGATTACAGCTTTGCCCTCCAGGAGGAAGACGGCCTCGCCTCCGCTTTCCAATCTCACGGCGCTCCTTTTGCTTTCCTCGCCTCTTTTCCTCGCCCGCCACTTCTCATTCTCCAATTCACCGCCAAACACACAACTGGAACCTACAAGAACCCGTCCGACCCTCGAAGCTCCATTCAACTCCATGATCAAGTCGTGGCTCACTGCCCTCGTCTTCACGACACTAGGGGTTTCAGCCCACCAACCGCTGGCTGCGGCTGACCAATGGGACGCTCAGGTCGATGCTATCATGGCCAACTTCACCACGGACGACATCATCGGCCAGATGACGCAAATCGCCATCTACGCCCTGGTAGACGAGGATTACAATTTGGATGAGGACCTGGTGCGCACATTTGCCAAGCTCAAGGTCGGCTCGTACCTCGGCGCGCCGCTTTCTCAGCTAACCTACACGAACGAGAGCGTCAAGTACGCGTGGACTGCGCAACAATTCCGCGATACTGTCACTCGGATCCAGGAGATCACGATGGAGGAGAACGGCGGGCATCCCATGATCTACGGTCTCGACTCGGTCCATGGTGCTACACTTATCCTCGACACGGTGCTCTTCGGTCATCAGATCAACGGAGCGGCATCATTCAACCCCGACCTCGTCTACAAGATGGGCCAAGTCACAGCGCGCGATACACTTGCTGCCGGCATCTCGTGGATCTTTGGCCCCATCCTCGAGGTCTCGTCCAACCCGTTGTGGCCGCGCACGCACGAGACCTTCGGCGAGGATCCGTACACGATTTCGGTCATGGGAGATGCGGTCATTCGCGGATTACAGAGCTACAACGAGACGGCTGCGTGCATGAAGCACTTCATCGCGTATTCCAAGACACCGACGGGTCACGACAAGGACGGCGTGACGATCACGAACTTCGATCTGTTGAACTACTTCGTCCCACCATTCAAGGCCGCGGTGGCTGCTGGCGCGTTGTCGACAATGGAGAACTACATTTCGGTGAACGGCGTGCCGACGATCGAAAACACGAAGCTGCTGTCAACGCTGCTTCGCAACGACTTAGGCTTCGATGGTCTAGCGGTTTCCGACTTTGCGGAGATCAACTCGCAACAGAGCTTCCATCGTGTTGCCCGCACGACGGACGAGGCGACCAAATTCTCTCTCGAGCGCACGTCACTCGACATGAGCATGCTTGGCTTTGGGGACTCATTCATCAACGGCACCAAGGCACTTCTGGAAGAAAATCCTGCTATTATCGACCGCCTCAAGACGTCTGTGCGCCGCATTATCAAGACGAAAGTGAAGCTTGGACTGTACGAGAACCCCGTCCCCGGCGAGGAGTACCTCGACCAGATTGGCAATGCTGACGATGTCGCCGCTGCTCTCCAGCTCGCTCGCGAGTCGATTGTGCTACTTCAAAACAACGACAGCACGCTGCCGCTCGTGAATGGCACCTCCGTGTTTCTCACCGGTCACACCGCCGACAACATTGGGTACCAGTGCGGCGGTTGGACTATCACGGGGTCTGGAATCGCTGGCAAGTCCAACTTCCCGCTCGGTGTGTCGGTCAAGGACGGCATTGAAGGCATTGTCGGCAGCGGCAGTGTCACTTACTTCAATGGTTTGGACGCAGACGGCTCGTACTCGGACGAGGACCTTGCGACGGCAAAAGCACTTGCAGCTGAATCAGAGTACACCATCGCCGTCATCGGTGAGGCTCCGTACGTCGAGAAGACGGGCGACATCAACAGCCTCGACCTTCCCGCTGGCCAAATCGAGTACGTCGAGGCGCTCGCGTCGACCGGCACCAAGGTCATTCTCGTGCTCTTCGAGGGTCGTCCGCGTCTACTCAACGGACTCACCGAACAC
>JAADYF010000664.1:0-15707 GCA_023338175.1 Phytopythium delawarense
CGTTGCGACGGCGAAATGTTCGTGTCCGCAAGCGGCAGCGGCGCTTGAACGGACGCTACGGACGGCGGCGATCCCGATCCAGCCAGCGCGGCTTGGAACCCCAGAGCCTGCGCGCTCACGGGCAGCGCGGGCTCGACGGGGGCCTCCAACTGCCTGAACCGCTGGTTGTAGTCGACCACCTGATGCTGCGGCCAGCCCGCGCCCATGGGAACCTGCTGCTGCATGTGGTGCTGTGCGTACGGCAGGAACTGCGCGCGCGCCACTTGCGGCGGCGGGACGAGCCCGGCCGCCGTCGCGGAGCCCAGCGCGTCGTCCAGCAGCATCTCCGACAGCAGATCCCAGTCGCTGCCGCCGCCCGCGTGGCCACCGCGCATGGAGCTGAAGGACGCGGCGCTCGGCGGCGGCGAGTGGTCCGAGCTGCTCTCACTCGCCGTGCTGCCGCTCCAGCACTCGCTGCGGTACCCGTCCTCGTCCTCCGCCTCGCGCGGCTTGCCCGCCGCGTACCGGTACTCGTCGCCCATCCCGAACGGCTGCTGTTGCTGCGGATGCGGAGGGCCGAGCGCGTACTGGCCCTGCATGGCCGCCGGGCCCTGGAAGAGCCCTCCCATCGCTCGCGGGTCGCCCGGATGCTGCTGCTGCTGCTGCGGAGGCGGCGCGAAGCCGAACGCGCCGCTTGCGAAGCCCAGGCCGTCCATGCTCTGCGTCTGCTCTGCGTCTACGCGCGCGCGTCGGCCGCTCGTCGCCCCACCGAGTCGCCCGGGGCGTCCTGAGCGTCCTGCTTGCTGTCGCTTGCTGCTTCCTGCCGCCTTCCTTGATTGCTTGTGCTTCTTCCGGGGCGGAAGATGACTTGCGTTTTGTATGGGGGCGGAGGTTGCCTTTCCTCGAGACGGCGTCTTTGGCCAGAGCGCGTCGCGCGTTCCGTGACGTGTCGCTCAAGTATATTTCTGACCTTGTGCGACATGAATTGACCTCTATTTCTCGTTAGACGACACTTGAAACGGTATGCACGGTGTCGTGCTAACTGGCCTCCTCAACTTCAGGTTGGCGGGTAGGGGAACGTTTCGATATCTGAGTCTGACACTGATACGCACACCCTTCCCCGCGTCTGAGTCCCATTTCCATTCCCGACGACCGACAACAATCGGCATCCAAGGGCTCCATTTCAAGTGCTCCAAGGGGTCCGGGACGCGCGTCCCCCGCCTGCATCGCGAGCGATGGCGCCGGGCGCGAGCTTCTGCGATGAGTGCGGCAAGAAGTTCAAGGTGTTCGCCAAGAAGAAGCGCTGCAAGCACTGCATGGACATCATGTGCAAGGCGTGCTACGCGGCGCACCTGGAGCTCAAGCACACGGAGCTGGGCCGTCCGGCAGCGGCGCGCGCGCGGCGCCGGCACTCGATCGCGCTGCTGCAGGCCTCGCTCGAAGGCGAGGAGGACGTGCAGTTCCTGTCGCCCGTGCACGGCGGCGGCGCGCTGGGCTTCCAGGACGCCGAGGCCGCCGCATCAGCCGGCGCGTCGCCCGACGTGCTCGCAGGTCTGGACGACATCGAGGCCGTGAGCGACGAGGAGGACGAGGAGGACGGAGAGGAGGAGGAAGAGGAGGAGGAGTCGTACGGCGACCGCGACGGCGGCGAGGAGGAGCTGCTGCTCGGCGCGTTCGCCCGCCGCGCGTCCTTCGAGGAGGACGAGAGCCAGCACCGCGAGCTGCTGCACATCCAGGAGGCCGTGGCCCGCTGGGCCGCCAAGGAGGCGGCCGCCAAGAAGCAGCAGCGGGTCGCCAAGCGCGGCGCGCGCGCGGGCCTCACGGTGCCGCCCGGGCCCGCCGCCTGCCGTTCGCTCGCCGACTTCCAGGACAGCGACCTGTTCGAGCTGCTCTACGCCGTGGCGGCCACGGTCGCCGTCTGGGCCGCCTGCGCGCTCGCCTACGCCGCCTACCTGGCGCTGCGCCGCGACGGCTCGGCCGCGCTGCTGCTCGTCATGCGGCTGTAGGCGGCTTGTTGCGTGCTGCATGAGGTGTCGATTGTACAAAATCCAAGAGAATCAGTGAAGCAATGCCCGGGCGAAGACGAGCTGCTTCATCAGACCGGCAAACGCGCGGCGATCTCACTACTGGAGTCCGCCGAGCGGGATGCCGCGGTCCACCTGCCCCAGCCGACGGAAGATGGTCAGATCTCCTTCACGCTCTCCTTCGTGGACAGCTTCTTGGTCATGTTTAGCTTCACGAGCTTCCGTAGGAGGTCCTCATGTGTTCCCATGCTGGGTGTATCTCCGAGTCCCCATGTCCCCCGGTGAACTCGATCGTGTTGCAGAGGAACAGGTTCCGTGCATGTTTTGCCTTCATACCTGTGGTCGACCTGCAGCATTGGCCAAGTTCGTCAGTCGACGGGGTAACGATGCCTTTGATCTGCTGCCGCAGCTCAAGCTCGTGCAGCAGCGTCGCTCACTTCAGACCAAGTCCGACGTCTTTTGCCTCCCCAGCTCAGTAATACCAAAGCAGACACCGAGCCGCCGCGTCTGGCCGGACTCCAACTCCAGAGCGAACTTCCCGTTGGCGCCTTCCGACCCCGGAGACGTCGGGTCCAGCTGCGAGGACAACATGGGCGATCGTTCGAGATGGACGTGATACGCTGGGTCTTGGCCATGTCGATGCGCAGAATGGATGTCAGTGTTGAGCGCGTCTGCGGTTCTAGGGTGACCCAAGCTCGCAGCGCGGGCGGCCACCGCCTTGACCCGGTTGTCGAAGGTGCTGCGCGTGGGTCTGAGCTTGAGCATCGTGAACTACTTGCCGCACATCTGGCACAGACTGTCCAAGTACATGCCGCTTATGGTGGCGCTCATGGCGGCGACGACGCCCCCTCGCGCAACTGGTAAGCCTCGTTGGGGGACATGAGGTGCTGATGTGGCTGAAGAACGTGCGGTCGGCGTGGTGGACGCCGCTGTCCGAAGCGATCGCGATCTTCGTGGTGTTGTCGTACGCGCAGCGCTCCTCGGTCACCTCCGTGGTCGGGTCCTCGGTCGTCAGGTGTCTCGCTTGATGCCAACGACCCAGACGCGCTGCTTTCCAGCAGGACAAACCAGCTAGATCTCTCGGAGCTGCTGCCGGAGACCATCGATACCACTCAGACGCCACTGTCCACCGCCACGCCATTGGGACCAGAAGCCGCTCTGCTATCCGCCAGCGAAATTATACCGCCAATGATTGACGGCGCCTCCTTTGCTCAACGTGAGCGTTCCGCCAACGACTTTGCACACGACCACCCTCCCCGACGCGAGAGTCTCCGCTCTGCTGCACACGCAGATCGCCGGACACGCTGTTGCTGCCAACACTACCGTCATTGGTATCGATCCGCACCGTCAAGCGGCCACCCAACTGCGTCCCAAGGCCGGCCGACATCGAGTTCGCGCCGCCAGAGTGGCCACTTCGGAGCACCAATGGTCCCTGCCACTTCAACCTGTTCAATGTGTGTACCACACACACATACACACACACAGTAAGTGGTGACCCGCTCGATGTTCCTGCATTTTGGCACACCAACCTTTTATTTGGTACGATGCACCGCTACTTCGGTACGCTTCACTCCTCGCACTTATCGATTGCGACTTCCTGGAAGTCACAATGAACGCGGAACGACTGGTGCCCAGTCATCGGATCGTCGAGAGGACTCGGAAGGGGACTCGGAAGGCGATTGGGCCGGTCATTCCTCCCTTCGAAGCGTGGTCGAAAGCACTTCCACCGGCGCCCCGATCGCGAACGACTCACTTCCAGCATGAGCAAGCTGAACAGCGAGCTGCTGTCCCAGGCGGTGGCCGACATCCTCGCCTTCTCGGCGGGCGAGAAGGTCCACATCAACGGCAAGGACGTGCAGGGCAAGAAGCGCAACTTTAACGAGACGATCGAGCTCCAGATCGCGCTCAAGAACTACGACCCGCAGAAGGACAAGCGCTTCAGCGGCACGTTCAAGCTGCCGACGGTCCCGCGCCCGAACCTCAAGATCTGCGTGCTCGGTAACGCCGTGCACTGCGAGATGGCCGAGAAGGAGGGCTTCGAGTACATGACGGTGGACGACCTGAAGAAGTTCAACAAGAACAAGAAGGTCATCAAGAAGTTCGCCAAGAAGTACGACGCCTTCCTGGCCTCGGACACGCTCATCAAGCAGATCCCGCGCCTGTTGGGCCCCGGACTGAACAAGGCCGGCAAGTTCCCCACGCTGGTCGCCTCGAGCGAGGGCCTGGGCGACAAGGCCGAGGCCGTGCGCGCCACCATCAAGTTCCAGATGAAGAAGGTCATGTGCCTCAACGTGGCCATCGGCCACGTCGGCCTCAAGCCGCAGGAGATCGTCGTCAACACGCAGCTGGCCGCCAACTTCCTCGCCTCGCTGCTCAAGAAGAACTGGCAGAACATCAAGGTGCTCTACCTCAAGAGCACCATGGGCCCCCCGATGCAGATCTTCTTCTAGACGCACCGACTCGCCGCCACTGCTGCTGCTTTCGCAATTCACCATTTCCTCGGCCGCCGCGCCGCTCGCTTCTTTCGGGCGGTTGCGTGCTGGGCGTGGCCTGCGGTGTGGGCGGGCCTTCGTCCGTGCCGCGCGCGCTGTAGTCTAGGGAATGGGAGCTGAAAAAGTGTCTTCCGCCCCAGTTATTAGCGACGGCGTCTTCTCCGAGTTCGCCCGAGCGAATACGCAACCAACGATTGAAGGGATCTCATCTCACGCGTTGCTCCTCGTCGGTCTCTCTCCGTGTCCGTGCAGGTGCAGTTGTCCTCACGGCGTCCGGGGCTGATCCGTCGCTGTAGCAAGGCGTCGCTTGTGACGCCGCTCTCGCTCCAATCTGCATCGATGCGGTGCGTTCACGTCAGCCGGAGCACTCGGGACACTTCGTCGCCGCCCCGGGTTGGACCGAGACACCCCCACCCACGCCTTGGGGGTCGCACAAAGAGAGACCCATTGATCCCTCCTTCCGTGGCCATATCCGCGTGCCATGGCCGCACGAGCCACGGCCAGGCTTCATTCTCCGACAAGGCAGCCACAAACCCAGACAAACAGACAGACAAACAGACAGCGCCTTGAACGGTGGGCACGCACTAGACTTGCCATCGGTACGTTCACCAAGGTGACAGCATCACTGCCCGAGTGAACAGCATCCAGCACAGATCATCGCTCCACCTCGCCAATCGAAGGCAAGCAAGCGACCGCTTGTCGATGCCAAGCCCAGCTCTCGAGCCGGAGCTCCGGACCGACCGACGCACCACATACCCGAAGCTTCTTCATGGAGCGCGGACCGGAGGGAGGCGACACCAAGCAGCGCGCTCGTCGTCCGGCTTGACACTTGATCACCTCCATGAAGCGTCGACGTCAGGCGCAAAGGTGCCCATGCCGCTGCGTCACGCGGGCCGCGTCGTGACGGCCGCCACCCACCATCGATCCCCGTGCAAACCGATCGTATCTCCCCATCAATTCGACAGAAGTTGGCTCCTTTCCCCCCCTCCCCTCGCGCTTTACACACATCAAATCCCCCGAAACCGTTCCCTCTCCTCCCGCATCGCACCACCTTCCGTCTCAACATGTCTCACACACAATTGTACCGTGACCCTCCGCCTACCTCCGAATCTAAGGTTCTGCTTGGGGGACCGCGGAGCCGCTCATTTCCTTCTCGGCCATCCACCAAGGCGGCTTCCTTCCTCCAGCGCCTACCTCCGGCTTCCCCCGCCTCCCCCTGCCTCTAGAGATGCTGCGCAACCTGCAGACCGTGTCCCGCCGCTCGCCGGCCGCGCGCCTGGCGCTGGCGCGCTCGTTCAGCGCCGCGGCGTCGCCCGAGTACGACGTGGTGGTGATCGGCGGCGGCCCCGGCGGCTACGTGGCGGCCATCAAGGCGGCGCAGCTCGGGCTCAAGACGGCCTGCGTCGAGTCGCGCGGCAAGCTGGGCGGCACGTGCCTGAACGTGGGCTGTATCCCGTCCAAGGCGCTGCTGCACTCGACGCACCTGTACCACTCGGCGCAGCACGACTTCGCCAAGTACGGCGTCGAGGTCTCGGACGTCAAGATGAACTTTGGCGGCATGATGAAGGCCAAGGAGAAGGCCGTCACGACGCTCACGGCCGGCATCGAGTCGCTCTTCAAGAAGAACAAGGTCACGTACATCAAGGGCTTCGGCAAGGTCGTCGGCAAGAACGAGGTCGCCGTCGCGCTCACGGACGACAAGGGCAACCAGACCGTCACGGCCAAGAACATCCTCATCGCCACGGGCTCGGAGGTCTCCCCGCTGCCGCCCGTGCCGGTCGACAACGCCGCCGGCAAGATCGTCGACTCGACGGGTGCGCTCTCGCTGCCCAAGGTGCCCGAGCACCTCGTGGTCGTCGGCGCCGGCGTCATCGGCCTCGAGCTCGGCTCGGTCTACAAGCGCCTCGGCTCCAAGGTGACGGTGGTCGAGTACCTGGACCGGTCGTGCCCCGGCCTGGACCTGGAGGTGAGCAAGGAGTTCACCAAGCTGCTCAAGAAGCAGGGCTTGGAGTTCCAGTTCAGCACCAAGGTGACGTCCTCGGCTGTCAACGGCGAGACGGTCACGCTGACCACGGAGCCGTCGGCGGGCGGCGAGGCCAAGACGATCGAGTGCGACACGGTGCTGGTGGCCACGGGCCGCCGCGCGTTCACGCAGGGCCTGGGCCTGGAGCAGATGGGCATCCAGACGGACAAGCTGGGCCGCATCGAGGTGGACAGCCACTTCCGCACGCAGGTGCCCAACATCTACGCGTTCGGCGACGTGATCAAGGGCGCCATGCTGGCGCACAAGGCCGAGGAGGAGGGCGTCGCGGTCGCCGAGATCATCGCGGGCAAGCACGGCCACGTCAACTACGACGCGATCCCGGGCGTGATCTACACGTTCCCGGAGGTGGCCTCCGTGGGCAAGACGGAGGAGGAGCTCAAGGCCGAGGGCGTCGCGTACAACGTGGGCAAGTTCCCGATGATGGCCAACAGCCGCGCGCGCACGGTGGCCGAGTCGGACGGCTTCGTCAAGATCATCGCGGACAAGGCGACGGACCGCATCCTGGGCGTCCACATCATCGCCAGCAACGCCGGCGAGATGATCGCCGAGGGCGTGCTGGGCATGGAGTACGGCGCCGCCAGCGAGGACATTGCGCGCACGTGCCACGCGCACCCGACGCTCAGCGAGGCCTTCAAGGAGGCGTGTCTGGCGGCCCACGGCAAGCCCATCAACTTCTAAGCGCCGCGTATTGCATCACGTCGCAGGCGAGGCGAGTATAGTGTAGCGCCGTGGCGCTGGCCGCTTCTAGAGCCGACGGCGAGCCTGAGCGTAGTCCGCGAGCAGAGCGCGAGGTGGTAGGGCCCCGAGGCGTAACGAGAGGCGAGCAATGCAGCGCTGCGAGTGCCAAAGCCGGTCGGTCGGTCGGGAGCATCGGAGCTGGTGACGAGCTCCGCACCACGTCACAGATGGGGAAATGGTGTGGTGCACAATGGAATATCTTTCTGTTCAGCGCGATCGAAGGTACCGTAACCGTCAGTAGACCGTACCCTCTTCGTGGGGTAGGTGTGCTGATAATCCCACCAATGAACAAGCGTCTAGGTATCCGTTCAGCGTGTTGATTGGCTTCAATTCCTTCTCAGAAATTCCAGCGCGGGTTACGAATGTGTACCCCCGTGCCTGGCATACAACAACTGTATTACAGTCGACTCGAGACGCCGCATACCACGCGCAGAATCCGAGACGCCCCGTATTCCCCGGCTGACCGACGAGGCGAGCGCGCTGCTACGGCCGCTGCAAGGCATGGAGAACGCGGAGGAACTCACGAGCAAGTACAGCCCGTCCGAGACAGCGGCCCCGGCCAGCGGCGGCGGCGTCCGGCAGGGCCGCGGCCGCTGCTGCGTGCGCTACGGCCGCACGTGGGTGCTGTGCTCGCTCTCACGCCGCTACGGCTTGTTCCCGCGCACGTGCCACGTGGGTCCGCACTGGGCCTTCATGCTCGTGACCTACTGCCTGGCGCTCGGGCCCGGCCTCCTCTTCCTGGCGTACGTTCCGGCGGAAGCTAGCGAGCGGGTTACGCGACGGGTTACGCGCCAACTAACGGTCGTGTGCTGTTGTCATGGTGCGATGCCTGTGCAGGCGGGACGACCTCCTGCTGGGCTTCCAGATCGTGCTGGTCGCGTCCATGGCGGTCACGACGGCCTCGTTCACCATGGTGGCGTGCAGCGACCCGGGCGTCATCTTCGAGGACTACACGCCGGCGTCCGTGCGGGAGGCCAGCGACGTGGAGCGCGGTATCATTTGCGGTGGGTCCCGCGCGGGGTTTGCTGGCGGTCTTGGAGCGTGGACCGCAGTAGCTGACAGGTTGTGCTGCAGCCCAGTGCGAGATCCGGCGGCCGCTGACGGCGTCGCACTGCGCGGACTGCGGCGTGTGCGTGAACGAGGTGCGTGTGTGTGTCGGAGGTGGAGCCAAGTGGATGGATGCCTGACGCTGGGCGTGTCGTCGACGCGGAGCAGCTGGACCACCACTGCCCGTGGACGGGCAAGTGCGTCGGCAAGCGCACGCTGCGCCTGTTCTACGTCTTCCTGAGCTGCGTCTCGATCCACGTCGTGCTCGTCGGCGTCATCGTGTGCGTCACATTCCTCACCCGGTGAAGTGGCGTCCAGCGACGCAGTCGCTCCTCCAAGTCGGAGTGAAGCGAGCCGCCCTCGCGCGTGGCTGCTGTGGGCCAATAAGGCGAGTGCGCGGCCGCCGAGCGCACGCGCTGATAAGTATATACAGAGGAGGCGTCGGCGTCGACCGGCAATGCCAGCAGCAAGTGCCCATGAGGTCCCATGGTGTCCCAACAGGTCCGCTGCACCCATTTAGAAATAGAAACGCGGTATACATTCAAGGCGACAAGTCGTATACATGTAGCCATGTCGGTGCCAATCTTGAAGCTGCTCTCATGACGAATGCTCCGGGCCAATGCCATGGCTTATCGTCGGGTTTGCTGCTCCTGGATTGACTCAGCGACTCTCTCTCTCTCCCTTTGAGTATTGGAAGCGGGAGACTCACGAAGCCTTGGCGGCGTGTGCCTGGGCGTCGCGATGCACGCAGAGGACGGCGTTGGGGGCTCGCGAGGCGACGCAAGTGACGTGTTTGGTGGCGATGCATGAAGCATGAGGAGGGCGACGCACGTTGCAAAATGACTTACGATTGGATCTTAAAAAAAAAGAGGGATGCGACCACCACCATATCGACGTTCCAGCTCCTAACGCTCTACAGCTCGTCCTTCTCCGTCTTCTCGGCGGCGGCCTCCTCCTCGGCCTCCTCCTCAGCCTCCTCAGCCTCCTCGGCCTCCTCGGCCTCCTCCTTGTCCTCCTCAGCCTCCTCCTTGGCTTCCTCCACCTCCTCCTCGGCGTCTTCGTCCTCGTCCTCGTCGGCCTCCTCGGTGGCCTCCTCCTTGGCCTTGGCCTCGGCGTCGGCCTTGGCCTTGGCGGCGTCCTGCAGCTCCTTCTTCTTCTCCTTGAGCGCCTCCGTCTTGGCGACCACGGCCTCCTCGTGGGCCGCGAACGTCTCCTCGTCGTCCGTGACGAGGATGTCGTCGAACAGCGTGCCGCTCTTGACCTGCCACAGCTCAAAGCCGATGGCGCCCACGTCCTTGGCCACGTTGTACAGCGCGTCGTCCTCGAAGTAGTCCGGGTTGTCGATGAGCGGGTGCACCCACTCGCCCTTGTAGTCCGGGTTGTCGATCATGCGCGGCTTCCACTCGCCCTGGTACTCGGGGTTCTCGATCATGGCCGGCTCCCACTCGCCGTCGTCCTCGTCGTCCCAGTCCTCGGGCTTCTCGGCGTCCGGGTCCGGGATCGTCTTGGGCGTGTCGTCGAAGCCCTCGGGCTTGACGTCCTCCGGGTCCGGGATCTGCTTGGCGTCCACCCAGTCGGCGGGCTTGGACTGCTCCGGGTCCGGGATCTGCTGCGCCGGCTGGAAGGGCCAGTTCTCGGCCAGCGCGCCGCTCTTGACGCTCTTGCCGTCGATGCGCACGTCGTACGTGTTGTCCTGCTTGAGCACGAACGAGTAGACGTGCGCGTCCGAGTCGCTCTCGGCGCGGATCTGCGACTTGTGGTCCAGGTTCTCGGCCTCCTTGCCCGGCCGCGCGTAGTTGAGGATGGCGTGCGTCTTCTTCGTGTTGCCGCAGATGTCGGGCCCGAACATGACGGCGTACGGCGAGTCGCCGCCGAAGTTGTCCTGGTCCACGTCGCTCGGCAGCAGCTTGACGTACGCGCCGCCGCAGTCGAGCTTCTGCTCGTGCTGCACCAGGTAGCTCAGGTACAGGTCCTTGCCCTTGTTGTTCAGCGGCTGGTCGAACTTGGCCGACAGCGCGTAGAAGCGCGCGTCCTCGCTCGTCTTGATGGCCTTGTCGTCCTCGTCCACGTAGTCCTTGCCCGTCACGTGCGCGAAGGCGCCCACCTCGCTCGCGGGCTTCCACTGGGACGCCACCCAGCGCGCGCTCCAGGCGTCGTCGTCGAACGTCTCGCGGAAGAAGACCTCGGCCTGGGCCACGGCCAGCGCCGTGGACGCCAGCGCGAGCACCAGCTTGGTCATCATGGCGGCGGCGGGTACGGGGGGCGTGGAGCGGAGTTGGGAAGCGCTTCGGGAGTGGCGGCAAATTCCGGAATGGCCAAGGTGTTGTGTTGGTGGGGCTGGCAGCCCTGGCTTCTGGCTTGCAGTGTATGAGGTGGTGGAGTTACACTTGGTTTTTGTATGCGAGAGGCGAAGATCTCCGCCGGAAGCAGCCACGTGGAGAGGCTGAACCTGTGCCGAGTGACCTGCTTGACAACCGAGCAGTAGCGTGAGGGACACATTAGCATGGTCCACCCTGTTGGCGGCGAGGTTTTTTCACTGTATATTACTTGGCTTGGCTACGTGGTAGTCAAGCTTTCGACCCCTACTGAACACAAGTAACTTGAAAACCTACGGTACATAAATAACTTCGGGAGCGACACCCCCAAAGTTATTTATAGTTTAACCTCGAACGCCCTGCCACGTGGAACGAAATCAACGGTACTCGACGCGACGACCGCGGGCGCCAGATGTATAAGGCCGCGCCAGATGCCCACGCAAGCAGATCCCCAAGTGGAGGCACCGACGGCGGCGATGGAACATTGGAATGTTCGACGACATGCGGCACGACTGGTCGGATCGGATCGGACGGGACTGGGCGTGGCTGGCTGGGGTCAAATGTATTCACTGCGTGCCTCGTGGTCCTATCACAGCGGCGGTCGGCCGCGTCCTGGCGCCAGACCAAGTCCGGCGTAGTACGCCGGGCGAGGCTGGATGGGCTCAATGGGACGCCGTGGAGATCGGCGACGTCGAGGTGGAGGGCTCGTTGGAGCCCACGCATGAGCGTCGAGCTGCCGGAAAGGGGGACTCCCGCTCGCCACGCCCGGCTCCAGTAGTGGAACGCGCGCATGACAAACCAAGAGCCCGCCGCTCACCGACAGCTCGCCCCTCGACGACCGCCAGCCCTCTCGAGTCCCGAGAACCTCCGCCTGGAGGCGACGGCCGACCGACCGACTGGCCTACCTATCCACACCGCACGCACATGCATGACGCACATGTACTCCTCCTCACGAGTCGGCACTGCGTCCGGACCACTTGCTCGCCTTGGCGCCCGTGCTGCACGGCGACCGAGATGCTTTGTGCCGTCAGGCAACAGAGCAGCCGGTCGCCAGCGCGCGGGCTTCTCTGCTTGGTCGTCCCATCTTGTGAGCGCCTCATGCGCCGCTGCCCGCCCGCCTCGTGATGGTCTTCATAAATTACAGAGGAGCGCGCTGCGGTTGAGAGCGAGAGCCTCATGCTCCGCCCTCACGCGCACGCTCCTGCCTTCCGCCTTGATTCCGAAATCCCCTGCCCCGATGGCACGAGTCCCCGGAAAGAGACGCCCTCCGCCGTCCGTGACCAGTCGGAAGACTCCTAGTTCGAGTCCAGATCCATGAGCACCTTCTGCGTCCACGCCGCGAGCTGCTGCGCTTGGGGGTTCTGCGCATTGTTGGCGCACTCGCTCACGAGCTGCACCACAAACTGTTGGTGGAAGAACGTCACCACCGACTTCCCCATGGCCTGGCCCATGTCGCTGTTGCATCCCACATCATGCAAGCGGTTAGATCAAAACACAGGGAATCAATCCTCACGCGGTCCAAGACGTACCCAATGAGCCCGACAGCGCCCGTGGTGACGGCCTCCGTGCGCGTCGTCAGGTCGTTCGCCAGCGTCGCAAGGAACGCGCAAATCTGCTGCGCGCACTCGAGCAGGATGCCAGCCTTCTGCGCCGCGCCGAGGCCCTGCACGATGCCCGTCAGCGCCTCCAGCACGCTCTCGCGCAGCTGGTTCATGTACTCCACGATCTCCTCGTCGTCCGTGGCAATCGATCCGCACGCGCCAGCCGCCTGGATGATCATCTGCAGCGACGAAATGGCGTAGCGCTCGTAGTCCCCCTCGATCGCCAGCGCAATGTCACCAAAGCACGACAGCACCGGCGGCTTGACAGAGCGGTTCAGCGTCGGGTTGCGCAGGATCTCGATCAGCGCCTTGACGATCTCGTCGCACAGCGGGAGAACGTTCTTCTCGAGCGCACGGCACAGGTCGCCGACGACGCCGACAGCAACGCTGCATACCATATACTCCTCGCTGTTCTGGAGACCCGTGAGCAGCACCGACCCGAAGTACTGCATGTACACCTCGAACTTGGGGCCGATCGCGTTTGCCATGGCACCAGCAGCCATGAACGCCTCCTCAGCAGCAGCCGCGTTGCGCGTCGACAGCACCTGGAGAAGCGCGTGCATGATACGGTCCGACAGCGGCGCAATCTGCTCGTTCAGCTTCTGAATCGCGGCAATCAGCACGCCGCACAGGAGCGCCTGAAGACCCGACGGGTCCTCGCGGTGGTCCTCCGGGTTCTCCATCAGCGCCTGAATGCTATGCTCGAGACGCTCCAGGATAACAGGCAGACGCAGCATGATGTGGTCGTTCACTTCGTCAGCACCAGCCTGGACCAGCACGTTCAGCGCCTCGTACGCCGAGCCACGCAGGTTGCTGTCCGTCGCGTTCGGGCGGTTGCTCGTCTCGAGCAGCTTGTCGAACAGCGTCTGGAAGTACGGCGTCAACATGTGCGAAGCAGCCTCCGACTCTTCGAACGCCTTGACGATGTTGTGAATGGCGTAGCAGACGTTGTGGGAAACACGCGGCTCCTGGTCCAGACCCTCAAGCAGCAGCTGCATCAGGCTGGGGAGCATCTCGCCGCTGATGCAGCCGTAGTGAAGCTCACAGATGCGGCCGAGAGTCCACGCCGTCGTGTCGCGCACCAGAATGTTGTCGAACGTCATGCAGCCCATAAGGAAGCCAATCGCCTGGCGAACCAGCGGCGCGATCTTCGCCGAGTCCGGGCCGTCGAGGATCGAGCCGAACGCCATGATAGCAGCCTCCTTCTGGCGCCAGTCCGTGCTGTCGATGTTCTGGGTGATGAACGCCATCGTCGGGTCCACGCACGCGTCGCCGACCACCTGCGCAACGAGCGCCAGGCACGTGGCCGAAGCCATCGACAGGTTCCACGAGTCCTCGTCCTGGTCCTCGTCCTGCTGCTTCAGCGCTTCCGTAAGAATGGGAATCAGCGTCGCTAGCACCGCCTGAACGTAGAACAGGCACGGCGTCACACCCTCCGTGCGGCCCTCGAGCTCCGCGTAGTGCATGTCCTCGATCAGGTCCAGCTCGACGTCGCACATGGACGACCAGAACTCGAGCGACTGGAGGCCGACCTCCTCCTGGTCGCTCGTGATGGCGCTGAACGTGAGCTTGCACAGCGTGTCCATGTACTCCGCCAGGTTCTCGTAGTACAGCGTCGCGATCGTGGCAATGCACTCGTACGCGACGACGCGCGTCCGCAGATCGGGCGACTGCGTGGCCTCGCACACCTTCTGCATGATGTGGTCGCGCTCCTGCTTGCGCTTGAAGTTCTCGCTCACGAACTCCAGACTGTTACGCAGCGCCGTGATGGCCGCGAGGCGGATGGCCGGCGGGCGCTCGGTGCGCACGCCGTCGACGATCGCCGTCAAGATGCGGTTCGTGTCCAGCTCGTCGATCGCGTTCTCGTCCAGCTCGTCGCACAGGTAGCCGAGGCACTCGAGCGTGGCGTGGATGCAGCCCTCCGCGCCGTTCGTGACGTTCTGCAGCAGCTGCTCCAGCAGCGTGGGCCACTGCTTGGACGGCAGCTCGATCGCGCCGAGCTTGGCCACGAGCTGCGCGCTCGTGTGGCGCGCCACCGGGTCGCTCGACGCGAGCACGCTCAGCGATCCGTCCTTGATCTGCGCGCGCAGCGAGGCGTCCATGGCCATCCAGGACTGGATCTTCTGCTGCTGCAGCACGTCGTCCTTGGCGTCCAGCACGTTCTTCAGGTACAAGCCGGCGGCCTGGCGGCCCACGACCGGGAAGTCCTCGGCCGCCAGCGCCTGCACGAGCGTCACCATGAACTGGCCCATCTGCGACTGCAGCGCATTGTTCAGGAACTCCTCCGACTGCGTGCGCAGCGCCAGGTCTGTCCGTATCCACCGTCAACCAACCGTCAGTCCATTCGTCTTTTCCTCGCCACACGCGCGCGGATCGCGCCGCCTACCGGGGCTCTGGGTGTTCAGGAGCGCCGTCGAGATGTCCATCGTGGCGGCAGGTATGTGTGGATGGGGCGGGGGGCCGGGCGGGAGGCGGAGGCGGGGCGGGGCGGGCGGCGGAGCGGAGCGGGGAGGCAACTCGCAGTCCTTCCCGAGCCTGTGGCGCTTTTGCTAATGCAAGCGGCCCCCTTCGCTCCCGACCAACAGACGCCTTCCGTCGTGGGAGCGAAGAATCTTGAACCGGTACGAAACCGGTGGAGGTCGGGTGGGTCCACCGTGGAAACCGGTAAACTACCAGTGCATGGATGTGAAAGCTGTACTCGTTTCTATTCGTTTCTATCTGTTTCTATTCCACGCAAACGGCAATCACATAAAAAAATCGACTCAAAGAGACCTTCACTCTGTTCTCGTTTCTAAATGGGTTCCAAGTAGTTTCTAACACTACTAAGACGTTTCCAGGTCCTTTAGAGAACAAATGCACGCACAGTGCGTTATTCACGACATTTCCGCGAACGGTGATTCGCTCAAGAATAAGCGATAATTGTCCATTGGCCAATAATTAACCCCGAAAAGGCCGACGTTTCTGAAACGTCGTGGCCGAGCAGCACACTTGATATTTGTATGGAAATGAAACGAAACGTCGCTCGGCTGTTGATCGGAGGGGGGTCAAACGACGTTTCATTTGGTCGAATACGTTTAGAGTTAAGAACTCCCAGTTTCAATTGCGAAACGGGAGCGTTTAGAAACGGGAAGCGTGCTGATACCTCAAAGATACCGGCCCCAAGGGGCGAAAAAACAGAAAGTGAGATTGAAAACCGGTGGGAAAACCGGTATAACTGAGGTTTAACTGGGCAAGGGTTAACATGCAATCTCTGGAAATGTCAAAGTGCAAAATTTGGCGGTATATTCCACAGACCTCGGACTATTGTTTGACAAACGGCTCCAAGTTAGCACGAACAGGTTGTTGTTACAGCTCACAATCGTTTTATTGCTGCAGCTTTGGATCAGAACGCACAGCCGACTTCACGAATCCAGTCATCCTGGAACATACTAATAGAACATTTAAATATTTCGGTATTTTCATCAAAA
>JAADYF010000665.1:0-15694 GCA_023338175.1 Phytopythium delawarense
AGGAGACGCCGTCGTCTGGACGTCTCTAACCCCGCAAAGCGCTCACGCCTAGACGCGGATGCCGGTGCCAAAGGTCTCGAGCGTGTGGGCCTTCCAGCCGTCCAGGTTCATGTGGCGCGTCTTGGCCTTGAGGATCTCCTCCATGTGCTCGCAGAAGGACTCCTCGACCTCGAGGAACGCCAGCACGTCCTGCAAGAACTTGCACTCGGCGTGCAGCGACGACGGCTGCGTGCGGTGCAGGATGGCGAACACGATCTGCAGGAAGTTGTTCATCTCGGCCTGGCGCTTGGCCAGGTCGGCGTCGCCGGCACCGAGGCCCAGGAAGGGCATGCGCGAGAACCGCAGGCGCTCCAGGAAGGTGCGCGTCACGTCGAACGGACAGCCCTTGGCGCCCTCGCAGCAGCACTTGCCGCCCTTGCCCGCGAGCAGGCTGGACGCGTCGGGCACGCCGCCGACGCGCAGCAGCAGCGACCGGCGCAGGCGGCGGAAGTCCTCGAAGGAGCGCGTGAGCATCTGGCACGACTGGCGCTCGTCCTGGAAGGCGCGCCGGCCCGGGATGAGCGTCTCGACCGAGACCACGAACGCCGCGTTCTTGCGCGAGCCGACGTAGTGCGACACGGAGGCCGCGAGCGTCTTGAGGATCTTGGGGTCGATCCGCTTGGGCGCCCGCTCGATCGTCGCGCCAGACGCGCGGCTGACGGCCCGCATTTCAGCCTCGTTGGCGATCGTCGCGCGGCGCGTGACCGACTGCGGCGACAGCGACGGCTGCAGCGCGTACACGTGCATGTTGTTCATGCTCATGGCTGGATCAGGGAGGGGAGAGGAGATAATGGAGATTCAGGGGAGGCGATCGAGGTGCTGGAGGGGAAGCAACTTCCTTACTGAGCGCGCTCCGGATCGGCGCGGGTGCCCCATTTTCGCCGCAAACGATCGCGTCTGCATACTGGAACCAAGTCACTCGGGGCTCCGGTGGCGCCCGCTGCAAAGAGGAGCAGGGCCAGGAAGAGGGCCGGCCCCCTTCTCTTGCTCGCCTGGCTCTTCTCTGTTGGACTTGTTTTCGACGTGTCCATGTCCGGGAGGTACCGGTAGGTCTCTTCGCTGCGCGGGAAGGGATAGGGCTGCCATTTTCAGCAAACCCGAGGCGGCTTCCCAAGCGCCAAGCCCAACGTTTTGGGACGAAAACGCGATGCACCGTCAAATTATTTGCCCGAGAAGCCACTAAAGCGATACAGGTGACAAGTGAGTCACGCCGAATTGAGGCTTCTGTGTATCGAAGAATGCGACATTTTGACAATCCAGACGGTATTGCTCGCTTCGCACATTACGTCGGGTCCTGCAACATGGATCTCGTTGAAGGCCAGAGAAAAGTATCCTGTATACTTTATCAGAGACAAAGGCGGCAGTTTTGAGGTCAGACAAGCCATCCCATGGCTGGCCCGGCTCGGGTGGCCCACGCGCGTTCGGACCACCTGGTTTTACATTGTTGGCGGTTTGGCGCGTGCCGTCAGCATACAAAATGGGAGTCACTCCGGCTGTCAAAAGACACATCCCAATACTCTGGAGTGCCAGGAACTGGCGCTCCACAATGCTCCTGCATGGCTTGTTTGCTGCGAGCGCGTTTTTTGGCCCGACGCCACGCTCCACGCTCCACGCTCCAAGAGAAGGGGACGCGACCACATGCCATTACTCTACCGGTCGCCAACGCATTACGGACGCCGTTCTCTTCTCGCAGCCATTTGGTCCGAGGCTGCCGGCAGTGCCCAGCAAGTCGGGAGACGGCACCACGCTCGCGCCAGCCAACCTGAGGTGACCGCTGGCGCCGACAGCTCGCGGATCATGGAGCAGGTTGGAGGTTACAGGACCGCACCAAAACCTTGCAACTTCAAGAGCGGAAAAGACTCGATCCGTCGCCGGACGTCGCCGATCGTCGCCTGGTTGCCATCGGCGTTTGAACCAAGGATGATGTTGTCGTTGGGTGAAATAGCGCATTGCAATGTGATTTTCTTCGTAATTTATAGAGCAAAGGCTCCAAGAGATTCGCCCATCGCGGACCTCCAGTCCATCCTGATAGAGTTGCCTTGAACGCAGAAATGCTGCATTGTCTGGATTGCCTTTCTGACCACAGCCGGAGCTTTGTGAGGAGAAACCTTGACGCCCCACAAAGCACACGGCGGGCCACCTGGCCCGCTGCTTCGTGCCCATAGACCTGCACTCCGTTGCACCGTGTTCAGGTGGTGGCCGTTTCTCTCGGATTTTGTATGAGGTTGGATCTGAAACCTACGGTACGGTTTGGTACTGTACGGCCACCTCAACAATCCAACGCTCTCACCTGCCTCGTCTGACGTGCACATGGCCTCCTTCTATTTCAGTTGTGTTTGTATCAAACAAACACGCCAAAGCCAAAAATGCGCAACGCTAAGGATGGAACATCGCATGGCGCAGAGGAGGAGGAGGACGAGGAGATCGGCATGACGTCCTCTACCAAAGAGAAGAATTACGAGAGCGAGCGCCGTAAACTGGCGCGATTTATTGAGCGGAGATTGCGGGAGCCGAGAAGCACTCGATCCCACACAGCAGCACAGCCCACACGTGCTCGTGCGCATGCAGCCACCGCTCGTCGTCCATTCTGGAGGTTTCCAGCTCCGTGGTGGCGCGGATCAATGCGTCGGCCCACAAGCCACAGGCTGGCGCCATCTGCGACCTTTCGAGGAACGCTCGCACCGCTACATTCCTCAGCGTAAGATGCATATTCGCCACGCAAACATTCATGCGCACACATTAATACGAGCTATAAGACAAAACTGGCTGCCCGCCACCCTCCCCGGGCTCCAAAGCAGCCGCCGCCAACTTCAACTTGCTCAAACGTCAAGGTACAGGTACACGAACCGACGACCCTCGATCCAGTTCCCCCATAGTGAACCTAAAAGGTTCCGACGCGTGGGTACAGCGCGGAACGATTTGCCGCCCTTGAAGAGAACCAGCGAGCGGAAAATGGCGGCGCGTCGGTCGGCCGCTTCGAGCGCGGCGGCCACCAAGGGTGACGAGCGCCGACGCACGGCGGCTGGCCGGCTGTCTCCCCGGCCGGCGCCGCGGCCGAGCGCCGGCGCGGACGGCGTGCTCGTGGTGGTGGCGCACGAAGCGCTGGCGAGCGCGGCCGCCGAGTGGCAGGACCGGTCGGCGCTCGAGGCGGCAGCTGGCGACCGGCTGCGGCGGCGCGTGGCGGAGCTCGAGGCGGCGCTACGTAGGTACGTCCGCGGATATTGGAGACGCTTGTAGCGTGGAGAACTCGGTGGTGATGAGTGTGCGAGGGTTGCAGGGCGAAGACCGAGGTGAAGCGCAGGCGCGAGCTGCCCAACAACGAGGTGTTCACTAAGGGACTCGTCGTGGAGAACCACGCGCTGGTCAAGCGGAACCGAGCGCTCGTCGCCCGACTGGCCCATGTTCGTTGGCTATGCAGTAGTCCGCGAGTCCGGTGCAGCAGGATGAGAGCGCCTGACGCTGTATTTTGTGCCAGTACCAAGGTCGAGGGCTTGGCGCGCCGCCACTTGACGAGACCAAACGAAGCGCCGAGAGGAAGACACGACGAGTGTCCATCTCTAACGCGGCGCGATCGATTGCTGGTACTGACCAGCAGGTGCAAACCGATCCACCGCCACAGCAAGATGAGCAACCCGACGACAGCGCTCAAGCAGCGATGGCGGCGGTTCGACCGCTGGTCGAGGCGCTGAAGGGGAAGCTTAAGGCTCTGGAGACGGACCTCGCGCGGCTCCAGCAAGAGAACGAGCTTCTCCGGGTCGATCTGGACCGGTCTTCAGGAAGCCATACCCGCGCTGACAGAAGATCTTCAGGCAATGAAGCAGAGGAGAAGCAGACAACACAGCCAAAGGAGAATCTGGATCTTCATGCTCGAGTGATGGCGCAAAGCAATCTGATCAAGATCCTGGAGGTCCGGTACCTGCAACTGCACGAGAAAGCGGCGCAGCAAGCCCACCTTTACCAGGAGAGTCTGGGGATCCAGAAAGACCTCAATGTGAGGCTTCTTGAGGCACAGCAGCTGATAGGAGACCAGCAGCAAAGGCTCGCGCAGTACTCCGATCAGCATGCGCTGGTTGAAGACCTGCGCAAGGAGGTGCACATGCTGCGAGCCGAGAACTCCACGCTGGACGATGCGGTCTCGACGCTGAGCTCTCGACCGTTTGAGAGTCTGTCAAAGGAGCTGCAGACGAAGAATCTGCTGATCGCAGGACTCGAGGCGGAGAAGAAGGAGCTTGAGCATGAGAAAGCAAGGGCGGAACGCGACCTTCGTGCCGCCCAACAGATGGCCGAGCAAGTTAGAGGGCGTCGCAAGGAGCTGGAGGCCGAGATACAGGCGCTCATGCTCAAGAACCACCGCCAACAACTGGAATGCGAGCGAGCGCAGATGGAGAGCGAAGTGGGACGGCTCCAGCTACGGTTCTACACTGCTCCACCAGACAAAAAGCTGCTTGTGGCCCTTGGACATGCGGTTCGAGAGATGAAGAAGCAAGAAGGTCGAAGCGAACAGAAGACCGTCGCAGAAGCACAACACCACACTGCTCAACGCGATGATAAATGACCGAGCTCGTTGAGTACCACTTGAAATAATCTCCACATCACGTTCATGGGTTAGAATGCCCGCGCTGGATCTTGCTGCACCACGCTATCCAGGTAGCCCAATCGATGGATAATGTTGTACTGATCCGGGATCTCCATGAGTGCGGATGTGGCGAACACGACGTCCGGCTGGTCCGGCTGGTCCGATTGGTGCCGCGTGATACTCGTGAAGTTGACGAACTGAAAGTTATCGAAGCGCCGCAGTGGAAGTGCGTCGTCATAGTGCTCCATCAGATCCTACCGGATCGTTCGTACACAGGTTGTTGGTCAAACACGTGGGAGATTGACTCAAGAAGCTCACACTTACCCATGGTCCGTCGCCGACACCAACGACAACGATAGCTGTTTATGAACAAACAGAATTGAACACACGTATCAGCCTCCGTGCGGTCAGTCTCCATGAGGATCAAAAGCATCGACGAGTTTCCCTACATAGAGCGTATTTGGAGGCTTCGACAATCGCTTGTGCTGTTTCCTTCTCGTTGGTCACTTGTCCATCTACGAAGAGAGACACACGTTTGGTCATATTAGCTGCTGCATATGCCGCTCTGATCGCCTCCACGACGACCGACGTACCTGCGATGATGACGAGGATGTGGTACTCGTTGGTCGCCTTGACGCGGCGAATAGCTTCGTAGATGATCGGCGCGAAGTTCGTTGGTCCGCCGAGAGCTAGCTGAGGCGTTAGGACGTCGTAGCGCTCAAGAACTTCGTCGAGCCCGGCGCACGGCCGGCCGTTCGGCTGGAACGAGAACACGGACTGGTCTCCCGTGGTCGCGTCGCCGAAGCCAAACACCGGGATCTGGCGCAGCTTGTCGAACGGCTCGAGAGTGTGGCCGATTGTTGTGATGACAGTCTGGTACGGGTTGAGGGCCTTGCCGCTTGGGTCGATCGAGTGAAGGCATCGGTCGCCGAACGAATCCTTCCCTGTCCACTATTGCACCAAAGCAAGATTCTCAGTATCCATGAGGGCTATGCCGGTCTCCGCGACTGGACTTGCCTTGTTGGACTTTGTGTAGTCCACCTACAACCCATACAGACCAGCACCACAGCAGGTCAGGATCGAAGCGCTGCCATAGTACGCACACTAGCTTCAGCGCACCCCGATGATCAAGTGCAGCGACGTGAGCCCCCGCAGTCTGTTCTCCGTCGAGACGCCATCCACAATGACCTGTGAGCGACATCCGCCCTCTGGGGCCTGAAGTGCAGCGCGCTCGCCTACCTGAGCACCTCCTGGAGCTCCTCTGAACCAACAGCAACCATACAAGAAGCAGCGTTAGAAGGGCATGCAAACACGCGAGTTACGGGAAGCCGCCGCGCACCGAGCGACTCGTAGCGGTCCGGGATCGGCTCGTTCGTGATGGAGAGGCGGCCAGCGTCGAACGCGGCTTCAGAGCTCGCCGCGCAGCCCATCAGACGATCGGCGCTGCGTTGGTTGGCAGTAAGGGAAGCGGAGGAAGGTGGTGGTGTCTGGGGGAGCAGCTTGTTAAATGCGGGGGGCTCGTCGACGACTGCGGGACGTTCCCTGGTCATCGGGTTCAGGGTGAACAGGTGTTCTTCTGCTTCAGAAAGAGCCCGCGAGCCATGAGAACAGTGGAAATCATGAAACAAGGTGAGTTGATCTGCAAATACATTCACCAGCGGGCCCAACATGCTGCCACTATACTGTGTTTTGCATAACTCACCCGTAAACGAGACCTGTTCGGGGAAATGTGATCGGAGCCGGATTGGGCATCAGCTCGTCCCGCTCCTCCCAGTATTTCATTCCCCAAGGGTTTCCCGCGTCTCCAATGCCGCCGCTCCTCCCGCCGGCTTGCTCATGCATGCTCCGCCCAGTGGCATTCTCGCATTGCACAGCATACGGAGGAGCTTCTTGTGCGCACGAGTGGCTTCGGTCGGGTGGCTCGCGGCTGTCAACGCGGAGGAGAGACGAGGACGGCCGCTGCGGCGTCACGACTGTTAAGCGATCGCTGGAGGTGGCGCCGTGACGACGGCGACAGCTTCGGCAACATAACAGGTGGTCGACGGAGAAGCGCATAAAGATACGCAGTACTCGTGTCTCTGGATCTTCGATGGGTCTTTGATTGAACTCCCTCGCCAACGGCAGGGGCGAAACTGGGGCTTTCTTGCTCTCTGCAGTTGCTGTCAGCCATTGTTGTCGGTGAAGTGACGCCGTCATCGTGAAGGCTGGACAAAGGCCAGACCGTCAGCTCGCGTGTGTCTTTGCCGCCTCGGATTGCTGCTTTCTCTGCGTGAAAGGATGCGAGGTCGTCATCTTCAGGTCCGACATCGTGGTCTTGTCATGACAGACGCCTTGTCATCGTCGACGACGCTGCAATCATTGCAACAACGACAGCACTGCAGCTTGGAGCGGGTGCATGGTGGTCAATCTTGGCAAATGCGGACGTCGGCAAGTGAAGAACGCGAACGCGATCATTCGATTCGGCGGACGCGAAAATAGCTCGCTCATGGTCGGATCGGGCTGGAAACGAATGTTATCAGATTGTCGCCGTGTGGGAACAGCGCGAAAACAGCGAGAGTGGGGCGAGCGATGGCTTGCACAGCACGGCCCTGGCTGCTCTTCATGACCGGCGTGATTGCCCGCTTGATCCTCCAGTCGAGTGACGGAGTCGTCGAAGCCGCCGTCGTGGAGGCTCCTGCTGCCTGCGAAGACGCGTCTCCGCCTGCACCCTCCTTGACCGAGTTGAGCCCAGGACTCACCGATGTCGGCAGCAGTAGCAACACAAGCGACTCGACAGTGCCAACCGCGACACCTATCAGCTCGGCTCAATCAAGCAACTCTTTCTTGCCTTCAGGGAACGACGCAAGCGGCTCTAACGATGCCGAGGGCGGCAGTCGCGGCAAGGGAGATCACGACTTCGGGTTCTCCGCTGCTCCAACGCCCTCCGCCTCGGTGTTGGCGCTGACGGATCAAGAGCCGACGGTCGCGCCTGGCAGTGAATCTCCAAATGTGATCCCATTCATTGTCGGCGGGTCGATGAGCGCTGTGCTCGTCGTGATTGCCGCTGCGACCGCCTTAGCGAACCACAAAGCCGCCCAGAATGGCTCGCAGAAACCAAACAGCGACTCAGCAACGGCCAGCATCGATGCAGTGGAGAATCGCGCCGACAATACCAGCGACGCCAACACGGATAGCTTCGAAAGCAGCACCACGTCGAGCATCACATCAGACACGGAGTGTTACCGATCAATGCCCCTCGTCGAGGAGTCTGCGGTAGCTGGACGCGACCGCGCGTCCTCGGTCACGCGCAACGACACAGACCGCTTCCACTCGTGCTTGAGCGAAGCACCAGCGTAGGCGCACATGGACACCATGACGCGGCCCAGTGGCCAAGAGCAGCAGTTGGAGTCGCGAGGTGGTGCATAAATACATATTCGGCTTCTCTACGCTCCATCAAGTCGCGTCGGAGTTGCAACTAGCGGGCAGACTCACTCCGAGTCGCTGGGGAGAAAGTTGTGCACGCCCTCGCTGTTCTTGGGGATCGGGTCGCCGGTCGGCGGGATCTCGGTCGCTGGAGGGTACAGCCAAACCGTCACGGCCACTTTGCGCATCGGCAGCGGTCGGTACGCGCCACTGTGCGCCACTTCCGAGGCGCCAGCGCTATGTCTAACTGGCGCGACCCGCTCCAGCACGTTGCCGAGTCCATGCCGCTCTGCCAGCTGCCACTGCGCCTTCATGCGCGGCGTCGCGAGCTGGTGGATCTCGGCCGCCGCCTTGCCCCGCGCGTCGGGCTCATAGCTCGAGCCCAGGCGGTCCAGCTCCTTCACGAGCGCCTGGAACGCCGCGTCTGCGTCCAGCAGCTCGAGCAGGTGCTGCACGCATATCCACAGCCATGACAGGTGAGTGCGCTGCACACTTCCGCGTCGAGGAAGTGCAGGGGTCCTCACCTGGACGGCTGCTCCGCCACCGAGCGCTGCGTCCTCGTTGAAGTGCGCCAGATCCTGCGCGCGGACGTGGACGTGCAGATCGAGGGCGTGCACGCGCTCGGAGCCCTGCACGCGAAGCACCAGCGCGTTGCGCTCCCGCAGCGCCATGACCTTCCGTCGTAAGCAATCCGCTAATGCCGCTTTGCATTCAGCAGCTCTTGGATGATTTGTCAATTCAGAAGTGGTCCTCATGAATGGTTGAGTACCATAAGTCGGTGAGTACGAGCAATTTATGTGTCTTGTTTTATATTTAAAACACCTTGTTTTCGAATATTCTACCAGTCAGTTGATGATCCGTTGACTACCTTGTTTTGAAACTGGGCATTTGGTCGTTCCCGCCACGATTTGCCTGCCCATCGCGCCGCAATTCCTTGCCACCGCACCCGCTCGCACTCTCGCTTCGGCGCTCCGCCGGCCGATTCGTGCCTCCTCCACCGGCGGAACTCTCCGATCTAGATTCGCAGAGTCCACTGCGCGTTGCCATGCTCTCGCCGCTGCCGCAGACGCCCACTGTGCGCCGCGCAGGGCTGTCGTATGACGGACCGCCAGCGGCCAAGGCAGGAGTCGGCGCCTCGCCCATGACGAGCGAGCAGCGCGCGCGGGAGGAGCAGCTCGCGTGCGTGCTGTTCGCGCTCGTGGGCATCGGCTACCTGTTCCCGTTCTCGGCGCTGACGCAGCCCGTCGACTATTGGAAGATGCTCTTCCCGGACTACAACATCGAGTTCGCCATCACCTCCACCTTCATGTACACCAACCTCGCCTTCCTCGGCGTCATCGTCGTCTTCTTCGGCACGCCTTGGTACACGGGGCGCATCGTGGGCGGCTTCATCGGCCAGCTGGTCGTGCTCGCCTTTATCCCGACGTCGTACTTCTTCCTGACCACGGAGAGCGCGAACGCTGTGGCGGTGCTCGGCGGCACTGCGGCGGCGTCCATCGCGACTGCGTTCATCGACAGCTCCACCATCGCGCTAGTCTCGCAGTTCCCGCTGCGCGTGCAGGAGAGCTTCCAGCTCGGCGTGGGTCTCAGCACGCTCATTGGCAGCCTGTATCGCGACCTGACCAAGCTCGCGTTCCCCGCGGACGAGTTGCTGGCGTCCTCGCTCATCTACTTTTATACCGGCGCGCTTACAATCG
Organism: Phytopythium delawarense; assembly: GCA_023338175.1. Lineage (NCBI taxonomy): Eukaryota > Oomycota > Peronosporomycetes > Pythiales > Pythiaceae > Phytopythium > Phytopythium delawarense. The sequence continues at coordinate 9,715 of JAADYF010000665.1, forward strand.
CGCTCTGCATCCTCGCGTACTTCAAGGTGATGAAGCTGCAGCTCACGAAGGAGTGCGTCGCGCTCGACAATCAGGCCACAAGCGTCGAGTTCTCGGAGAAGTCGCCACTTATCGGCAGTGGCGCCAACACGCCAAGCAAGCCGACGACCGTCAATGTGATCGTCGAGCCGACGGCGACCAAGTGGACCGTGCTGCGTAAGGTGCTGTACCTGCAGCTGCTCATCGCGCTGGTATTCGTGACGAGCCTGTCGCTCTGGCCGCCGCTCGTCACGGAGATCAAGACCCACAACTTCCCGAGTCTGCAGGAGAGCGGCTGGTGGTCGCTCATTCTGCTTACCACGTTCTCTGTCTGCGACTGCATTGGCCGGTTCATGGTGCGCCATCGCTTCGGCCTGACGCCGAGCAACGTGTGGACCGTCGTCGTCGGCCGCATGGTGCTGATCCCCATCATCATCGGGATTGTGAAGGAGTACTGGCTCACGAACGACGCGTGGGCAATCCTGTTCGTCGCCATCCTGGGCCACACGAACGGGTACCTCGGCACGCTGACCATCATCTTCGTCAACGAGAGCGTCGAGCCCGAAGAGCAGGCGATCGCGGGTCCGTTCACGAGCTTCTTTCTCAACTTTGGGCTTGTCATGGGCTCCACCGTCGGGCTCGTGCTCGAGAGCATCGTGCTTGGATAGAGACAGCGCTGGTAGAACCTTTTTCATTCCTGAGCGATTGAGCTCGCTGCCTTCGCTTTAGACTTCTTCCTCCCCCCTCTGGCTGTTTTGTCCTGCCGACGCTTGGATATCCCCTTGGCTGACTCATTCTTGAGCAGCATGGGCTGCGGGTGGAAGGCGAAAGCTTCGGTGGTGACGTCTGCAGCGTGTAGAGCGGTGTCTCCGACGTCCCAAAATCGTATCGCGACCGCGTTGACGCTGAACTGCTGGCCGTGGAACTCATACGAGCCGAAAGTCAGGCTGGGGGCGGTTGTACTCGTATCAGAAAGCTCCGAGAGCGTCGGTGATGCCGTAACTTCGCACAGCAGCACCGTCTTCTTGACGTCAGCCGCCACTCGTGTTAGCGCCTGGACGACGTTCCACGACGCCGTCGGTGCATCGATGCCTCCACCGGTGGCCTGAACGTACACGATGTACTCGGAGTGGAACTTGACAGCCGACCCGCGGTACAAGACGTAGTGAGCGCCGTAGTTGAGCCCCGGTTTGACGCGCCACCCGAGGCAGCGGAAGTGCTGGTACGCCACGAACTGCGTCTGGAAGTCGGCGCTCAGCCTGGCGTTGGCAGTCGCAACGTCAGACCAAGGCCACGACGACCACCAATACATAGCCACAAAAATCTTTACGTCGAGAAGCAGCCCCAGTAGTGCTCCATCCCTCGCGCTCCAGCGAGCAGCCGATCGATCGCAAGCGCATGATACGCCTCCGGGAGCGATAAGCTCCGCTGTTTCGCTGGTTGCTGAGCCCCCAGCGCTCCGTCCGCACTGCGAGGCGCATCACCGTGTACAGCGGACGCAGTGCCACATGATGCAGACACAAAGCGGCGCCATCGGCCGTCGTCCTCCGCGTGGAACGCCGCGATCACATGCGGATCGGCGCCGGCGGCCCCGACGACCTGCCATTCGACCGCCATGCGAAACCTCGAAAGACTCGCGTACCTAGGTTACCCTTTGAACGGTTACCATTGAAGTTAAAGGAATCTTCTAATGAGGTAGTAACGGTAGCACGATGGGATCAACATGGGATCGACGATCGCCATCATTACGACCCAAAGTGACCACCATTCCATGCAAGGAGGAGATCCACGCCCGCACAAGATGGCGACGCTTCTTGTCTTTGTGGGTGGAAGTCGCCATTGCCCTCTCGCTCTTCCTCTGGCATTCGCAAAGCTGCGCGGCTCTGGTTATACGCACTCTCCTCGCGGCCTCGCTCGCCTCCTCTCGACCACCAGCATGGACGACTCGGTGCCGCTGCTCGCGACGGCGACCAGGCCGGCGCCGGGCGACTTCGTGGTCGACTTCGACCGCAAGAACGGCGTCCGCTTCCGCGTGGCCGTGGCCACGATCGTGTGGGCGGTGGTCTTCTCGTTCATCGTCGGCCACGTGTACGTGGCGATGGCCAGCGGCCTGATCAGCAACGGGGCGTTCCTCATCGTGGTCTTCCTCCTCTTCGGCCTTCTGCGCGCGCTGCGTCGCTGGCAGCGGAAGGAGTTCGACGCGCAGAAGTGCACCATCTCGGACCGCCGCGTCGTGCTCAAGACCGGCTGGCTGAACCGCTCGACGAAGTTCGTCCCGCTCGACCGCATCCAGGACGTCAACGTGTCGGAGAACTGGCTGCAGCGCATGTTCAAGATCAAGTCCATCGAGATCCAGACGGCGGGCTCCGGGCACCCGCACCGACCCGAGCTGCGCCTGTTGGCGCCGGCCAACGCCGCGAGTGTCCGCGACGCCATCATGGAACGCCGAGACCAACTCGTGATCGGGTCGGGGGGATCGGTCGACCACAAGGAGGCGCACAACGACGGACTGTCCACCGAGGTGCGCGACCTCAAGGCCACCATGATGCGCATCGAGGGGCTGCTTCAGACGGGTCTCCAGCGCCTCGCGGCCAAGGACCAGCACGTTTCCATCGCCGTGGACGACGACCAGCACAAGTAGCTCGCCCGATCCGCATTTGCGCTGGGAATTGCTCCGCCTTGGAGCTCGCGAATCTTTGAGGCATTGTACATGAGCGGCGGCATCAATTGCCGGAGCTGTGTTCACATGGGATTTCGGTATGGTCGCTGTGTGTGGCACTTATGTGTGGCACTTGTGTGTGGCACTTATGTGTGGCACTTATGTGTGTCACGGTGCTGCAGTCGAATTGTGCCAATCAAAATGAAATCCACTGTGAACCATTTGTATTTGTATCAAATGTGTCTGTTATTTCACAAACTGTTCCTATTGTCGCCACAACCAGCTCCTCAACCGACCAAGATGGCGTCGAATAGGGACGCCGACGCCGCCGATGCGCACGCCGATGACAGCGTCCCGGTGCACATTGTGCTGCCTCCGGCGATCCTGTCGGCCTCTCCGTCGCTCCGGGACGGCGTACCAGCCTCGGTAGAGCGCGCGCACCGCTTCTTCGGCTGCGAGCTGGTCCAGGAGGCCGGCGTCCTGCTGCGCCTGCCGCAGGTGGTCATGGCCACGGCGCAGACGCTGCTGCAGCGCTTCTACTACCGACAGTCGCTGCGCGACTTCGACGCCTTCCGCGCAGCCATGGGCTGCCTGTTCCTGGCCGCCAAGGTCGAGGAGCGGCCCCGGCGCATCAAGGACGTGCTGAGCGTCTTCTACGCCATGTTCCGGCGCCGCAAGTGGCGCAAGACGCGCGCGAGGCAGCAGCTGCTGGACGTCGAGGGCGCCGCCTTCTGCCGGTGGCGCGACTGGCTCGTCATGGTCGAGCGCCAGGTCCTTATCGATATGGGCTTCAGCGTCTACAACGTGACGGAGCACCCGCACAAGTTCGTGCTCTACTACGTCAAGGTGCTGGACAGCAGCAAGGAGCTCGCGCGGCGCGCCTGGGCGTACATCAACGACAGCCTGCGCGTCGACCTGTGCGTTCGCTTCCGGGCCGAGGAGATCGCCTGCGCCGCCATCTTCCTCGCCAGCCGCGCGCTCGGTGTCTCGTTGCCTGAGGACCCGGCGTGGCACTCGCTCTTCGACGTCGACAGGAAGCAGCTTCTTCGCGTGAGCGTCGCGATCATGGGACTATACGCCGTCGAGCGCGTCGACTGGATCGATCCGCTCACAGAGGTGGACCCATTCGCGGTCGACGAGCACCCGTTCGACCCGTATGAAGAGGAAGAAGAGCAGCCACAGCTGATTGCGGAGCCACCACGGCTGGAGACGACCGAGGAGGAGGAGAAGCAGTCCACGGACGCCCCATCTACCGTCGAGGTGAGTGCCAGCAAAGTTTTCGATGAAGCAGCGGCTGAAGGCTCGCCTCGAGAGCCGACAGGCATCGTCACCAGCCTGCCTAAGTCGTCAGTACCAGTGGCGCCAAGTGGCCTTGAGGACGCTCGTCGTAAGGACGCTCGTCGTGAGGACGCTCGTCGTGACTGCTCTCCGCGCAGGGAGCGGTCTCGCACGAGCGACCGACGACGACGGAGCAGGAGCCCCAGCATCAATCGACGAGAACAACGTCGAGATCGCCGTCGACGCAGCCGCAGCCGATCACCTGACCGACGCAGCCGTCGGGGCGATCGACGGCGCCGAGATTATGGGGGCGGCGCGAGTCACAGTCGCAGCCGCAGCCGCAGCCGCAGCAGGAGTCGCCGCCGCCGCCACTGAGTAGACAGAGAGAGCTGTCGGCCGGCTTCACAGACGCCACCACCGACCATGTGGTCCATAACCGGTTCGATCCGTTATACAAGGTCCAGGTTTACGCTAAACGAACACCACCACCTTGAAGAACGCAGGCAAGCTCATGGACGACGCCTTGGACGACGCCTTGGACGCCGCGCTGATCGACGAGTTCGACGCCGACGCGCCCGCTGCTCGCCCTCCTTCGCCCCTTCCACCGGCGCCAGCCAGTCGCCCTCTCGTCCCGGCCGCGCAGGTCCATTACCCGTCGTTTGACGATGCTGGAGACGCGAACGGCGAGCAGATCAGGCTCAATGAACTCTATCCGACAGCCCAATTGGACGCCACGCGCGCTTCAGGAAGCTCCAAAGGGCCGCAAGCAAACAGTCGACGTGCTCCTCCAGGTGCAGTGCAACCTGAAGCTCCAGTCAGTTCGCCGTCGTCGCTTGGAGAACGCTCGGCCCTGTCCTCCGCGGCGGAATTGCCCGATTCCTACACAGCCCAAATGCCAGACAATGGCGCATTCCCACCACAAGTCAAAGGCGACAACCTGTCACCAAGCAATGCAGAGGGCGGCTCGAGCCTCAAATGTCTTCCTCTTGACGGCGATAGGACGGTGGACGGGGGCGGATTGACGGACGAGCAGCTGCGCGAGCGCCGCCGTGCCGTGGAGCTCGAGATGCGCGAGTTCCAGGCGCGAGTGAACGCCGTCGCGCTGGCGCTGGCGAGGCAGACGCCGCACCAGCAGCAAATGCGGACGCAACGCGAGAAAGAGCGTGTCAAGCGAGAGGAGGCGCGGGCTCAGCACCTAATCGAACGTCTGCATCATCGGGAGGAGGTGCGAGAGGAGAGAGCGAAGGAGCGACGAACTAGTAACTATCGCTGTGCATCTTCCAGTCCACCGAAGGGTGAGACCGAGTCGGACGAGGAGTCCGCACTCGCTGTTGAATGAACTGCGACAAAGGGCGAGTGGGAATGGACCATCGAGCATCTCCACGCCTCATACAAATCGTCCTCGTCCGCGCCACCTTAATGGAGACAAACATCACCAAGGGTCAAGGCTTCGCATCAGCGATCGAGCGATGGTGAAGCGATGAAAGTTCCATCTGGTGAGATGGCGAGACCTGTTTGAAGCAGCTTTATGAATCAACAACACTGCGTTGATCTATTTTGATCGGAAGTGAGCCAGCTTTGCTTCCTTGATCGTCGTTCACTTTCGCGGTTCACTTTCCATCCTTTGGAGAAGGTCTGCTGGCAGGGGGCATGATCGAGACCTCAAGCGCGGCCGCTGGTCGCAATAAATGCTGTTCATGGACGACTCGCAGACAAATTATGCCATCTCCAACGACCAGGGAAGACACGTTCCCATCCAGAAGCAAGCCAGGACCAGCTGCTATGAATCCAGCTTCGGTGCCTTCACTTTCCCGCTCGACAGCAGATCGCTCAGCATCCAAGCGATCAAACCCAAGCTTCAGTTGGTTTGAAGTACTCCTGGTTAGCATCACCATCGTGTGCGCTGCGTGGACTACATTGCTCATCGTGCTGACGCTTCAACCGAATGAGACGGCCAACCTCCTGATGGGGACCGCCGACCTGGACGACGGACAGTTCTGGCTCATCGTCGACCCCGACCCGGAG
>JAADYF010000666.1:0-15682 GCA_023338175.1 Phytopythium delawarense
CCTCTAGAGACTCACGCGGCGTGTGCCTTGTCCTTCACATGGCAGCGCGGATGACAAGACGCTCCAGGACTACAACGTGGCGGCGGGCGGCACGATCCACATGGTGCTCCAGCTGCGTGGCGGGTGCTAAGCCGCGCTAGATGAGTTGTTGGAGATGGCTCGGAATGACTTGATCAGCTGTCCGCCGGCACACGTCAAGCACGACGGCAATCGTGCGGAGATAGGCTTCCGCCTTCCATCGCAGCGACATCGCGTTAATGGAGGGCTGCAGTGCGCGCACAACCAGCCATGCTACTTCCTTCATCTCTCTCTCTCTCACCTGCTGCTTCTCACTCTCGCTCACTTCGGTTGAGTCGAGCTACTGCTTGGCCGCCGAGGCGGCGCGCGTCGCGAGCTGCTGCTGCACGAGCGGCTCGAGCTGCTTCTTCTCAGCGAGCGCCTTGAGCAGCTGCACGATGAGCGGGATGTAGTTGTGCTTGCGGCGCACGTTCTCTTTGGCCCACTCAGCGCGCTTGTGTTGCTCGGCAGCGACCTCGGCCTCGAGCTGCGCCACAGCCTGCGCCAGCTCGGGCGTCTGCTCCTGCGCCGCCGCCAACAGCTCGGCGATCTGCGCCTGGTACGCGTCTATCCGGTTGCGGATGAGCGCCAGCAGGTTGAAGCGGATCTCGGACGCCGCGTACTTGTCGATGCGCTGCTGGATGACGGGGCACGCCACGCGCAGCCAGGCGTCGCGGCCGCCCTCGCTCGGCACGTCGCCGAGCTCGATGGGCCCCTCGCGCAGCCCGTCGAGCTCGTAGACCTTGCCGCCGAACGGCACGTAGGCCACGAAGTGGTAGACGTCGTCGTCGGCCGTGGCCTTGCGCTCCTCCACGACGAACGGCTCGGCGCGCGAGAACGAGTTGTGCGCGAGCCGGATCTGGTCGCTGTTGGAGATGGCCAGCCCCTTGAGGTCCGACGGGAAGTCGGCCGTGAACGCCTTGAACTCGCGCAGCGTCTCGCCCAGGTCCACGTCGGCGCAGTTGAGCAGGATGGACAGGATGGCCTGCGTGGCGCACGCGTTGCTGATCACCTGCTTGGCGAAGAAAAGGCCGTTGTCCTCGGGTGCGAACGCCGCGCCGTCCGCCATCTGCGCGTGCGTCGCGTCGAACTTGAACAGGAAGACCAGTCCGTACACGGGCGACACGTCCGCGAACTGCTGCTCGTCCAGCGAGTACAGCTCCTCCACCTGCACGCCCTTGACGCCGATGTCCTCGATCAGCGCCGTGAACACGCCTACAAACAGGCAAAACGCGCGGTAACTCGTCAGCCACGGACGCTACAGAGGCGAGCGAGGCACCAGAGCGTTCAGCAGACGCAGCGCTACTCTGTGAAGTACCTGGGTCCGACTCGATGGTGCACCACGACATGCTGGCGCGCGCGAACGATCGCCGGACGAGGCGCTTTCCTCCCTCCCTGCTCTTCTTGCTTGTTGCTCTTCTTGGCTCGCAAAGTGAAGCGTTCTCGCAATTATGGATATCTAATGCATTTTGACATCCATCCTTTGAGGAAAACACAACAAAACATGATTGATAGTGGATGAAATAAATATTCTATATAGAAGGTCTCATTCATTTTTTGGGAGGTTCTGTCTTGACCGCGTTGAAGCAAGCTTCAAGCCACGCGCCTCGGTTCGAATTGAGCGACTCGCTGCTATTCCCGTTCGTCCTACCTCCTACACCGCACAGGACGCAGCAGCCTGGCTCAATATCCTCTTGCTCGTCCCCTCAGCAAGCTCAGTGGTGCGGAGAAGCCAGCTGAGACTCAACGGCGCTCAGTTCGCCGCGAAGGGCGAGCAGCCTGGCCCGGATGGCGTTTACCTGACGCGCGTCAGTGGCGAACGCCAGTGCGAGCGTCGCGCTCTCGGATTGGATGTCGAGGCACAACTGCCGCTTGAGCTCCATTAGCTCCGCCTCGCTCACCGACAGACTCGAAGGATGTGTGGACTGATGCACAGGTGGAGCCTCTTTCAACGCGACAGTGCTGGCAGTCATCTCGGTTCGGACTTGAGGAGGGGCCAGCTTGTCTCCAGTCGGTTCACGATCGTCAGCCCTCTCGGATCGAATGCCTTCAGTAGCACCTGACTTGATCTTCTCGGGTGACACGAACTCGTTCAACGTCTTCAGCAAGGCCCTCACAGCAGACGACGACGATCCAACTGATCCTGTCGCCTGCTTGGTGGTCTCGGTCTTGAGCTCACGACGGAACGCGTCAAAGGCCTGCAGGAACGACGCGTCGTTCAGCTCCGAGCTGTGGACGCTCGAGCCCTCAAGCAGGCCCAGCACGCTCAGTTCCGAGTCCGGGTCTTCCACATCCTCGCCGCCATGGTCGTCGTCTTCGTCGTCCGAGCTCCCGAACGAGAATTTGCGCGCAATCAGTGGCGTCGGGAACTCGTCGTGTCCAAAGTGCACCTGCTTGGACGACGCATCGCTTTTCTTGCTACTCCCGGTGCTTGGCGTGACCACATCTGCTGCTCCCACCGACTGCCGCACTGCATCGGGAGTGCTGTGCTCGGGTGACGAAGTGCGTGATGACTCGGGGATGGACGGCGAGGTTCGAGCCGACGCAGATACAGACACCGTCGCAGCCATGCTGTGAATACCCGAAGCGTTCCGAACCGTGTCAGCGGACGACGAGGGTGTCGATGCTTGCTGCGAAGACTCCGTCGACAGCTGTCGATTCCGTCTCCGGTGCTGCCGACGGCCGAAATCGACAGTACTTACTTCTGAGTGGGCGAGGTCATCGTCCTCCTCACTGCTGCTGCTCATAGCGCCGCTGTAAGACACGTCTGTATCCAGGATACCGTCTTGGCTGGTGTCGACTTGCTTGGGGTTGCCTCGGGATGACGGATTGGGCCGTCGCCGACGATAGTGTCGATGCGTCGAAGGGTCCCCGTGAAGAAGCTGGTCGCGCGCTTGAACGGACTGCTCAAGTTGCAGCATCGTCTCTGCGAACTTGAGCTGGATAGAGAAGACGTCGTTCAGCGTATCCAAAGTCTTTGGATACACCACGCGCGGAGCATAGGTCGCAGATGGCTGTGGTCGAGTGTGGAGCACTGCGCCAACCTGAGCGTACTGTGCAGGAGGGAGGCGTGGGTCTCTTCCATCCAACGCCTCAGCTACTCGAAGTGGCTCCAGCGTGACGATGCCGCCGATAGAGTACTGGCTGTTCAGTGTTGAGTCATTCCCTGCAGTAGTTGCAACTGCTTCAGGCTTCGACTGGCGGTGTCCATCCTGGAGTGCAGAGCTGCTGCCCACCTGCCTCTTGGCCTCACCTCTTTCTCTCTCGCGGTCACTTCCCGTCTCCGCGTCAATCTGTCGAAGGATCTCTTGTCGTTGGCGCTGCAGCTCCTCGATCGCACTGTGCAGCGCTCGGATGTCCCGCCTCCGCCCGTGTCGTCTTCTGCTCCCATGACGCCGACGGTGATCAGAGGGTTCGTCTTCACAATGCGCTCCATTCTGCTCATCGCGGTTGCCTTGTTGCACCTCTGCCAGGAGGGCTTGACGCTCTTCCTGCTCTCGCCTCCTGACCGCGCGTATCAGTTCCCGAAGCACCACTCGAGCATCTGTGCCGTCGTCCTGGCGCTCACGCTGTTCACCACCTTCTTCCGCGCTACTTGCTGCAGTCGATACAGTCGTCGCTGGCGTCCTCGGAGTTCGTGCAGTCGTCCGACGGGCCTCATGAGCACCAGTTCGTGCATCGATCGACGCCTCCGCGTCAACTAACGACGACTGGAAGCCGCGCCAGTCGCTCAAAGAGACCGAGGGATCGCCGCCGAGCCGCGCGATCGACGCCTGCAGCTCCATCCTGAGCGCGCGCAGCTCGTGCGCGTACTCGCCGCCCAGCGCCGCCGCCGCCATGACCGCCGCCCCAAGAAGTGTAGACGCCTTCACTCCGCCCTGCTCGGCAACGTTTGGCACGCTTCTGTTCGGTTCCCGGGCTTTTTTGAAAGCAGCAGCCAGTATTTTAACCAATGAGAGACTAGAAAAAGCGGTTCCTCTTCCGCCCAAAACCTTGGCTGGAGCATACAGCAGGAGCTCTTCAATGATAAACCTATCATATAGCATGAATCGGATCCTGACGGCAACTTGATCTGACGTGGCCACTATGACGCTGACGCCCATCAACGAACTGCCAATGCGACCATGAAGGAGTGCTCTGCCCTCTTCTCTCTCTACAACACCACGGATGCTCTTCATGAAGAAACAAGGCGAGCTCGCGCCGTCCTGATCGTTCGATTAATTACTTCGGTAAAGCTACAGAGACCGGTCTTCGCCGCTCGCCGCGCGACGAGCGTGGGGCCCAAAGGCCGAACCTTTGGGCACGCGCGACTGCCTAATGCAGCACGCGGCAACTAGAGGCGGCGGCTGCTCCGCCACCCCTTCCGCCCCGACGCAGCGACTAGACGGCCTCTCTCGGTCGGCAGCACGCTTCCTCTAAGAGTTCTCTCGGCGCAACAAGCAAAAAGCGGACACACGCATCGCACTGGCTGGGGGATCTGGAGGTTCGCCGCATGGGCGTACACGCGCGGGTCGTGTACTCCCCTTGATCACTCGAGAGACTGTCTACAGGCGCGGGTAGAACGGCTTGATGCCGAACTGCACCACCGTCATGAGACCCGCGCCGAGCGCACCAGCAAGCACAATCGCCTTGGGGCCGGCTGCAAGGATGGGTTGTACGCATTGCGCGATGCAAAACACTCGTTAGACGGATACTGCGGCAGCCATCTATGATACGTGAAAAGCGCACGAACCTGTGGACTTGTAGAAGACGCCGGTGGCGGCCGATGCCAGGATCGGCGTCACCTGGTCGAACTTGACGTACGTCTCAATGTCCGTCGAGTCCACCGCGTACTCGAACGCCTTGTAGATCATCGCTGCAGTAGCCGATGCAACAGGAAGCACACACCAGTCAGTCATCCGGCATCTCGCATCCCTTTCCAGGCGCAAAGCGTCGTGCGACGCACCTAAGCAGCCGAGCGCGTTGCCGGCCTTGGAGCCCCGCAGCGCGGCGCCGTTCATCAGTGCGTTCATGCGGATCTTGAACTTGGGGCTGGGCGAGCGCGCAAAGCCCTGCACGGCGCCGAACGCGCCGCCGCCGAGGATGCCCGACAAGTAGGCCGTGCCGCACGAGCCGCCGATCTGCTCCATGAAGGGGCGGCCGGCCTTGTCGTAGTCCAGGTAGTCGGCCGAGTCGTCGTCGAAGCCGGACACGCCGAACACGGGCGCGATGGAGCCAATGTCGATGGACCCCGACGGGATCGTCGGCAGCACCGGGAAGTCCAGCCCGCCGACGCCGCCGCTCGAGCCGAAGCCGCCGGACGACGACGAGTCCTGCCACCGGTCGTCCGAGCTCCACGATCCGTCGCGTCCCGACATGGTAGTCAGCCGCGCGCCGTCTGTCTGTCTATGCGAGAGGAATCCGGGGAGGAAGCGCCGCCGCGAAGGTGTCGAGGAGCCTTGGGCCTTGGGCCGGAGGAAGAGATTGCGCTTCAGTTGCGGGCGATGGAGGAAGAGAGATCGACTGGCTGCAAAGCGAACCGGTCCGCGGTTTTTTAACCGGTTAAGCCCGGGAGTTGGTGGGTGTAACTCGATGGAAAGGGGTGGGGGAGCGGGGTACACTCGCACAAAACGTCGGAATCTTGGGGTGGCGTGTCCGACCCGTTGCGTCCCGCGCGGAGCTTCAATTGAGGGGAGCGATCAGGGAAGGGGAGATTGCTGCGGGACACACCGCGTTGGTGCAGGATCGTGCGGCTCTGAGTGTGCGGCTCGGCGTCATCACATGCGAGCCAAATGCCAGACAATGGCATCGGCGGAACTCAGTTGCTGCTGCTGCTGCTGCTAGATTTGCAGACACATCCGTGCTAAAAAGACCAGAGTGTCTGTATTGCTGCGTGGAGGCACCCCTCGCTACCAACAAGCAGCAGCTCCTCCCTGCGCCGTCGCTCGGCTGCTACTGCGGTGTTCCCGCCCGAGGTCGACCTTGACGCGTGACAAGAAGAGCTCGCGCTTACTTGTTCTTGCCGACGCTGAGGGAGGAGGGGGCACAAGACAGTCGATCAGCAGTTAGTCAGCATCGTCAACACTTGACCGTCGCGAGTCCGAAGTGCGCGGGACGTACTACGAGGTGGGGTCGTGCAGCATGTTGAGCAGCAGCGAGTCCGAGTTCAGGTACACCTTGTTGGCCGAGTGCGAGATGACCGTGGCGATCTCCTTGGCCGCGTCCAGGCGGCGCAGCTGCACGAAGGCCGGGTTGTTCTTGATGGCCTCGCCGACGAGCTCGGCCGACTTGGACACACCCTGCGCGCGGATGATCGTGCTCTTCTTCTCCTGGATGGCCTTCTCCACGACGAAGCGGGCGCGCTCGGCGTCCTGCTGGGCCACCTGCTTGCGCTCAATCGCAGCCGTGTAGTCCTGGCCGAACGTCAGGTGGACGATCGACACGTCCTCCAGGAGGATGGCGAAGCGGTCCGCGCGTTGTCGCTGTTGGTTTGGTATCCATCCACACGTACGAGTCCGCAGCGTTAGTGCTCCGATCGGTCAGGGGAGTGAGGAGCAAGGAGGACGCACGAGGTGCTGCGCGATCAGTCGGCTGACGTGGTCACGCTGGAAGATGAGCTCGGCGGCCGTGAACTGGGCCACCACCTGCTTGGTCACCTCGTTCACGATGGACGGCAGCACCTTGTCGTCAAAGTCTGGTCGTGGCGAGAAGCAACAGCGTTAGCGCGTGCGGCCAGCGTAAGAAGGAGGGAGGGGGTACGGTGGACCTACCGAGGCCCAGGTGCTGGTAGATCCACTGCAGGCGGTCGCGGTCCGGCTTGGAGAGCACACGGACCGAGATGTTGATCATCTGCAGGTCCTTGGTGCCCGTGAGCGACGCGTAGGTGCGCGGGCGCGTGCGCACGTCGAAGATGATGGGGCGCTGCAGCCACGGGATGAGGAAGTGCGTGCCCTGCTCGATCGTCGTCTTGCCGACGCCGTCGACGCGGCTGTAGACCACGGCGCGGTGGCCGGGCGCCACGTTGTAGATGGCCTCGTAGAGCCCGTAGGCGGCCGCGCCCGTGAACAGCGCCACCCTGCCGAGCGCCAGCAGCGGGCCGCTGCCGCCCTTGGGCATCTTGATGTTCTTCATGTTCTCCATCGCCTGCTTGCCCTTGTCCATCGTGCCCGTTGTTTCCCCGCTTCCAGACTGCTCAACTCGACAGCTCGATCTCCCCCGGCCAGCCAAAGAACCGCGGCCTCCCCCCTTCGTGTCGGGTGATGCGACCATCATTCCAGCAGCGTACCCCAGAGAGTGGCGGTAGCGTACCCCAACCCGCGGGTCTCCTCATGTCCAAGTTCATCATCAAAACAACGGGTGGGTCTTCGTCATATTGTTCGCAATCAAAGCCCACGGGTTCAAACCCACCCAGCACTCCCACACATTCCCAAAACCAGGTGCGTCGGCATATGCCGTCCACCCATTGGTCAAAACCAAAATTCTCAATATACCCGCCGCGGATTGGCGGAAAATCTCCCGTCGCCCGTCCATTGGCCGCAGAGGAATTGGTGGCGATGGCGGGCCCTCGCGGTTCTCGCGGGGGCGGCGTCGGGATGGCGGCAGGTCGCCACTCCCATCGCATTCGCCTCTAAAAGAAGTCTGACAAGGATGCCGAAGATTTCGCGCCACCGCAACTACCGCAAGACGTACCGCACGCCCTCGCGCCCGTTCGAGAAGGAGCGCCTGGACCAGGAGCTCAAGCTGCTCGGCGAGTATGGCCTCCGCTGCAAGCGCGAGATCTGGCGCGTCCAGTACGCGCTCTCCAAGCTGCGCAAGGCCGCGCGCGAGCTGCTGACGCTCGACGCCAAGGACCCCAAGCGCCTGTTCGAGGGCGCCGCGCTGCTGCGCCGCCTCAAGTACCTCGGCCTGCTCGCCGACGACGAGAACGAGCTCGACTTCGTGCTGCGCCTGAACATCCAGAAGCTGCTCGAGCGCCGCCTCCAGACCAAGGTCTTCAAGCAGAACCTCGCCAAGTCGATCCACCACGCGCGCGTGCTCATCAAGCAGCGCCACATCCGCGTCGGCAAGCAGCTCGTCGACGTGCCCTCCTTCATGGTGCGCATCGACTCGGAGAAGCACATTGACTTCTCCGTCACCTCGCCCTACGGCCAGGGCCGCCCGGTACGACACCTTCCTTCCTTCCTTCCTTCCTTCTCCCTTTTCTTTTCTCCTCATGACCGCATCCACTGACGCTCTGCCTCTCCATCTACGAACCAACAGGGTCGCGTGGCTCGCCGCCGCGCTGCTCAGCGTGCCGCCGCCGCCGGCGGTGCCGAGGAGGACGACGAGTAAATGTTCGCCCTTCGGTACAGACACAGGCAGATCGATGGGGTCTACGGTGGCGGTCGTCGCGACAGTGATGCCCGCGGCGGACGACTAGCGTAGTCCAGACACAGACGAGATGGAAATGGAGGGGCAGATGCCAGGGAAGAGAACCAACGGACGGGAGGGGGAATGCTGGACGACGAGGCGCCTGGACACACAGGACACGCAGGGAGGCCGCGGAGGAACCGCCGCGGTCGACGCCGCGCTCGGACTGCGTCTCCTCGCTCTCGCGCCGCTCTCGCTGGTGTCTGCGTCTTAATGAAATCTCACGCGAACTTTGGGGACTTCACACTCGGCTTGTTGCTCGCCCCTGCTGCCTCCACCCGTCATCTGCATGAGAGCTCTCATGCTGCCTGTCATTCACGCCTGGTGAACGTTGAAGTGGTGTCTTTGATCAGCCTCAACGGTCGTCAAGCAGCAGCACGAGCAGCAGGCTGGCGGGCTCGACAACTCGCGTGTCCATTTATATACAACGCAAGGCAACACAACACACCTAAACTCACGCGGTCGTGGTCTGCAGGCCCATGAGCAGCGTGTCCTTGGCGCGCTGGAGCTGGTCCTCCGTGATGCCCCGCGCCGGTGGCAGCGCCGCGAGCGCGCCGAGCTGCTGCGTCAGTCCGTCTGCGCGCGCGTACTCGCGCGTGCTGTGGTCGCACACGAAGCAGCCGAGCGAGCGGCGGAAGGACGCCAGGTCCCCCGCGTCCACCACATCCGCGCGCTTCCACATGCGCATCTTCTCCTCGAGACACGGCAGGTGGTAGCAGTGGCCGCACTCAAACACGCACACGTGCACGCTCTCCTTGCCTGACGTCGGCGCGCGCAGCACTTCGCTGCAGATGGCGCACGCTTTCTTGGCCGCCACGCGCCGCGCACGCTTGTTCGCCGTCACCTGCCGCCGTAGCAGCTCCACGCGGTCCGTCTCAAACACCTTGCTGCACCCGACGCACAGGCTTTGCTGCAAACACACACACGACGTACGCACGGCGGTGAAGTGAGTCGCAGGCGTCAGCTCTACTCGACCGCACGAGCCTGCGAACCTGGATGCGGTAGTTCGTGATGATCGCGATGATCTTCTCCTTGAGGTTCTCAATCTCCATGTCCTCTGGGATCTGGTGGGACGGCGTCTCCGTCAGTGTCATGCACGATTCGGAGCGCCAGAGACTGGCAAGCGCACCTTTCGGATCAGCTTGATCGGGTCGATCTTGTGTTGCGACGCGAACCGGAGCAGCTCCTCGACGTTCTCCTTGCTCGTGAGGCTCAGGTCGATGAGGTAGTCCCACAAGTTTTGGTCGTGGTCCTTCCGCAAGCAGCAGCAACACAATCAGCTGCGTCTTCTCCATGTCTCGTGGCTGGCCTAGACACCGTACGCACCTGCACGAACTGGATCGCCTGGTTGATGTCGTGCCGCTGCGTGAGGATCAGGTCCAGCGCCTTCTTGTGCTGCCCCATGCGTCCCAGGATGTAAATCATGGCATCCCAGAGCGGCGGATCCCGGTCGCTGCAGTACTGGTACGCCTGGACTCCAATGTCAGTCGGTCAGCCAGAGCTTCGACCACCAGACGCAATGATTGCCAACCCACGCGACGAACCTTTTCGAGCGGCACAAAGTTACTGGTCTGCAGGAACTTGAGCAGGTAGGACGGCGCGAACTCGGTGTACAGCGCGACCTGCGTCTCGTGCAGCGACGCATACATCTCCGAGTTGTACTCGCCCAGGCGGTGCACGAACAGCTCGTGCAAGTACTCGTGCAGCAGCTCGCGCTCGTCCTCGAGCTGCTTGGCGATGTCTGCGATCGCGAGCTGCTCCGTCTGCTGGTTCACCAGCATGCGCACGGCGCCTGCGCGGTCGATCTGCATCAGGTTCACCACCTTGTTCTGCACGAGCGACCACAGCTGATGCTCCGTGATGAGTTTGAACGCGTGGTCCTTGTTGGTGCAGTACGCGCCTTGACTCAAGTAGATGCGCAGCGCGTGGTCGTACTGCTCTGTCGCCGTGTACAGCTCGGCGAGGGCCTCCATGAGGTACGACGTCTCGATGCTGATGCCACTCGTGCTGTTGCTGTCCCCCTCCGCGATGCGACGCCGACGCACCACCACCTCGAGCTGGTTGATCCACGCTTGCGCGTCGTACAGCGGCTCGAACACGAACGTCGTCTCCGTGTACTCGGGCGCGACACCAGTGTCCGTCTTGGCGTGCGCGGCGTCCTGCGTCTTCGGCTTGGGCCACTTGCGGATCAGCTCGAGCAAAAGTCCAGGATCGGACTCGAGGAAGTGCTTGAGCACCATCTCGTACTGCACCGCCGGCAGCCGAGGGCTCGTCGTCGGGATGGACCGCGCGATCGCGCTCAGCTGCCCACGCTGCGCAAACACGTACACGTACTTCTCCCACAGCTTGGCGTAGGTGTCGCCCACGAACAAGCGCTTCATCTCCTCGGCGGCCTTGGCGTACTGCTTCTTCTTCATCAGTTCCCCGAGGTAGTACTCGACGAGTTCCTCCAGCGTCACGCGCCGCAGCTGCTTCGGGTCTTTGAGCGCCACCTCGAGCGCTCGCTCGTACTGCTTCCTTGCCAGAGCCCACTGCACGCGGTCGTCGATATCGCGCAGGCGGCAGATCACGACGTCCTTCGGCGTGCAGATGTACGACAGCAGCCCGTAGCCTGCATCGTGGATCGACAGATCCCCCGACAGATCATCGCTGATGCCCACTTCGCTAGCGTGAGCGTATCGAAGCGTCGGCATCTTGTAGTCGGACGCACGAAGGCGCTGGTAGCCCTTGAGGTTGAGGATGTCAGCAGACACCTGCGTCCCGTCGAGACGCACGACGTGCACCTCTGGGAACGGCATCTCCCCGCTCTCCCCTTCGCCTTCGACGAGGCGTTGCTCCTTCTTCGTCGCTCCGCCATAGCCCGACGCGGAGAGCGGGGCCGACCCCGGAGGACGGAAGGCCAACACGCACACGGCGTTGCCTCCCCATGGACTGAGCCCCGCGACGAAGAAGTCGAACGTGAGGAGCGCGACGACCTCCGCCACCACAGCCCCTGGGAGCAAGTCGGCGCCGCTTGCAGCCGCAGAGGTGGGCGACGCCGGGTTCGTGACGCGCTTGAAGGCCACGACGCGCAGCGTGTGTGCCCACGCGACCAGCAGCGTCGAGCCGCTCTTCCACTCGAGATGGCAGCGGCAGAGCTCCATGGGCGGGCAGTTGGGCGGCCGCTCAATGTACGTGACGCGCTGGTCGCGCTCCGAGTCGTAGACCTTGACGCCCCAGTCGTTGGCCCACGCGACGAGTCCGTCGCGCCAGCGGATCGTGTGCACCGGCCCCTCGCCCTCGTGCACCGTGTTCTCCTTGTCGATGATCCAGCCCTTCTTGTTGATGATGAGCTGGCCGGCCACGCCGCCGCACGCGAAGCTGCGCTCGCGCTTGAGCGCGTACCGGTCCTCCAGCTGCACCGAGTAGACGGCGCTGAAGTAGTTATAGATGTTCACCTCGCCGCCCGTGCTGGACACCGACACGTGCGCCGCGTTGCCTCCACTGGGAGCAGCGGTAGATGACGCAGCAGCAGGTGTCGCGGTCGACCCAGAGGCCGAGGACGGCGGGAACAGCGTGTAGACCGCGACCGTGCCGTCGTCCGAGCAGGACGCGATGTACTACGAGCAGCGCGAGAGACTCAGGCGCCTGTGAGCCCCCACATGTCCCCCAGAGCCCGCAGAAGACAGAGTAGCGCCTTACCTGGCCCGTCTCGTCGATGTAGACCTGGTTGACCTTCTTGTAGTGCTGGTGCAGCCGCCGGATGAAGCGGCCGTCGAGCTCCAGCAGTAGCACGTTGCCGTTGTACGTGCCCACGCACATGAAGTTGACGTGCAGCGCCGCACAGCTGAGCGAGTCGTCCTTGAAGATCGCGTGCAGATGTCCGCCCACGCGCTCGTACTTGAGCAGCGGCTCCTGCGGCTCGACGGCCTTGGCAATGCGTCTCTCGTCAGTCCTCACCCTTTCCTCTCGAGAACGCACTCTTGTCGCGTCTGTACCTCGCCCGGCCCTGCTTCCTTGACGCCAATAGACGCATGTCGAGTAGCTGTCGCCATCATAGAGGCAGTCTGCGAGCTGCCGGCCGCCCTGGAGGTGCCTGCGCGTCGCTCGCAGGCCGAGAAGCACGCTGCTCCGAGCGATGCCTTTCACCTTTGGATCTTTGACTGATGCCGTTGAAAAATGGAGAACAGAGGTGACGCGAAGGTTGTCCGAATATGTTTTCACCAGATAGATCTACTCAGATTCTCATTCCCGAGAGAACGAATCGCTCTCGCAGGAATGAGAATTAGGGGATGACCACTTCAGAATGCATATTGTGCATTGGGGAACCCAAACCTGGCATCAATTGAAGAATGCGTCATTGATGCACGATGCGCGATGACAGTCAACAACTCGAGCGTCACCAGAGCCTGGACCCCTGCCGTTATCTAGCAGCTGGGCCTCGGCTGCGTTGCCGGTTACGTTGCCGGCTACGTCCGCGATGCGTTCGCTGTTCCCTAGCGGGTCGGTAGCACAATCGTCGCATTGCTCGCTGCGCACCGCTTCTCGTCAACCACAGCGCTGTAGCCGGCGTTTTCCATGTCCAATACGACAGCGCTCGGTGTATGAAATTGCTCGTCGACGGCGTCTCGAGCTGCTTGACGTTGCCTGGCGCGGCCGTACGGGCGACGAGGCCGTCCCCACCACGGATCCGTCCTGTTGTACGCTTTCACGACGAACCAAATCCCCCAGCTGAGCCACATGACGATCACGAACGCGAACACGGCGAAGGCAGGAACGTCACCGGACTCCATGGCGCTCAGTCAGATCCCCAGAGCCTGATCGAGAGATTTCTGCACTGAATGGATGCCGCCCTCAGTCAGCCCAGTCGCGTCAGGTCGCTCGATCGGACCGAAAGACACACGCGAAAAAGACAGAAAAAAGAATATCAACCAGTAGCTGACGTTTTCTTCTTCCATTTAAGCAGAGAGAACTGTTGTGGCGTGTGGGCCTGGAACTTCAATATGGTGTCTCGACCAATCGGAACTCCGCGATGATAAAAACGAGGAGGAGTTGCTCTGCAATCCATCCGCATGCAAGGCTGAGCGAAGGGAACGGCGAGCTGTGGGTTCAAGCCATGCCCTGGCATGCAGTCACTTCGACTTTCGCCGCGTGGAGCTCAAGCGTCTCCTCTGTGCCTTCTTCCTCGCGGCCCCCGCTCGCCTGCTACTCCAGCAGTGCGCAGGGGGTCGGTCGGGCCAGTCGACCCGACGCAGCCTGCGCGCGCATCGTCGCTGCGTTCACTGTTCGAGACGGCCAGAGAACGACATCATGCGGGACGTGCTGTCGCTGACCAGCCGGCCAGCCAGTCCAAGTCTCGCACGCTGACGGAGAACGAGGCCGGTGCTGATCGCCGGGCGCCACGAGAACAAGTACAAGACGTGTTCGACGATCGACCTTCGATCAAGCGGCGCGCAGATCCACGTGCTCGGAACGAGCGACGTGTCGAGCTGCCCTTTGTCTGGCGTCCGGTCCCAACTGCGACGCTGACATCTTCAACAACTGGCAGCTGCTGCGGCAACTCGCCGCGCGCTGCCTACCGGAGACCTGCCAGCCTCGACTGCTTTCGATTGATTTGATAGTGACAGAGGTAGGTGTTATAGGCCCAACCATAATGCGAAAGACACTCCACGGATCACCCAGTGTTCATTTCTTCTTCTCCGCACATTAGCGCGGAAGCTCAATTTGTATCGCTAGTTTATTCCATGGTCAGGTTCGAAGCCACCAACTCGCGGCACACGCATGGGCTCCGATGATCGTTACGCCGCTCCCTTCGGGCTGTCGTGGTGTCGCGAGTGGAGCGCAAGCCCCTGCTCGCAGTCGTCCGCCTGGTCGAACAGACAGTCGCCGTTCCAGTCGTCATCGCTGTCGTGGGGCTTCGCCAGCTCGTCTCGGTCCCTCCGCTCCGGCTGGCTCCACGTGTGGCACGTGTGCGCCACACAGCCGTACATTGCGCACAGCCCTGCGACGGCAACGCACACGCCAATGTACGCGTAGTCTTCCAACAGCATGTCTTTCTCGCATTATGGTTGGGCCTATAACACCTACCTCTGTCACTATCAAATCAATCGAAAGCAGTCGAGGCTGGCAGGTCTCCACGGTGAATGCACACCGGTAGGCAGCGCGCGGCGAGTTGCCGCAGCAGCTGCCAGTCGGCGTCGCGGTAGAATCGGACGCCAGACGAAGGGCAGTTCCGAGCATGTGGATCTGCGCGCCGCTTGATCGAAGGTCGATCGTCGAACACGTCTTGTACTTGTTCTCGCGGCCAAACGACGAGTTGGTTGACCCACACAATGTGCCGGGGTCCTCTCTGTAGCCCAAGTCACTTGGCGAAGCGATGGCAGTTGTCCGAAACCATTCATGCCCCAACATACAGCGTGCTGAAGAGTCTCATATCCGCGCAAGGGTGTCGATTCGCGTTTGGCTGTCGCATGCCTCCCTCATGAGAGCACCTTGAGGCTGCACGCTTTGCCCCATCGACATAGCTTGCTACCTCGCTGGCCAACTCAACTTCGCATGAGCCAGCTACTGTCGCACTCAGACGCCAAAAAGTCGCGTCATATCGTCCAGCATTACGAGGTTCATGTGCATGCTGAGCGATTCCCAATCTGGCCAAGAGTTCACGCTCACGATTGAAGCCAAGAAAACACCCGGCACAGCGCTTCGCACCGTTTAGCTCTGCGCATGTCTCGAGCTGTTATCAAGCTCAATCTCCACCACCGCCGTCTCCTCCCCCACCATCGCCGTCTCCCGCTCCGTCTCCATCGTAGTCGCCATCGCCGCTGTGGTGGTGACCACCGCCGTCTCCTGCCAGGTTGGGGTGGTATGAGCCTCGCTGCCGTCGGAAGCCAAACCCCCAGTCCGAGTCGGTCACATGCCGTCGTTGCCGCTCCTGGCGCTCGCGTTGCTCCCTCTGCTCTTGGCACTTCCGGTACTGACGCCCCATCGCAACTAGCAGGAGGATCACGAGCACCGCCGCACCGACGTAAATGTACTCGCGCTGCTCCTCTGGTGTCATGAGTGCTGCGCTGACACGAGAACGCCGCTGAGCAGCCAGCCGAAGAGACCGCTAGTCGTTTGGGCTGAGGCAGCTAGCACCGCTTGTCCGACAAGTTGTCGCGCATCAAGCGCGAGACTGCAGAGATGCGCATTTCGGTTCGAATCTCCAGCGTGAGGAGCTGAAATTTTGACCTCCAACTCCATACAATTGTCAAGTATA